>JAXIVJ010013037.1:0-38461 GCA_036785665.1 Chirona hameri
ACAATAAATAGGTATAAATCAATAATGAGGCCGAATGCCTCCAACCCTACGCTTGCGATCAGACTACGCAAAACCAACGGATTAAAAGTTATGCAAATACAGTGAGGCATTTAATAGCCTTGGGGCAATTCGTGATCACCGAATGCCATCTCAAAGATATGCACCGGAATGTGTATGTACTGGTTTTGCTGCGCACGTCAGATATTAGCCCTACTCCCAGGAGTGTGGCATATGATCTCTGAGGTATGTCGGGCGGCTAGACTCGTGGCTGGCCTGGCATAGATCGTGGTCAGGCTCCCACATCACTGGCAGCACGTAGAAGGCGTCCCGTTCATCAGAAGCGCCTTGACCAGCGAAGATTACACACTCGGTGTTGCGCTGATGCAAATTAATATATGATACAGTGTCTATGCCTCACCGCGGTGAGGCTCCGGTGGCAATGGTTTAAGAGGGGCATGGAATATTGTCTATGAAAGGGTGAGAACAGAAGAGTGATGGACATGCTAGAGGGTCGTGGTTAACGAGCTTTCTGACGCATGGTCAATTCGCGCCCTCGGCAGTGGTTTAGGTCATGCCACTTAACCCTATTCCGCTGCGGGCGGCCAGAATTACGTTAACCTGCGGGGGTCAGATTCTGTCTCCCCAGAGATCTCGAGAACCGCTTGGTTGATTTCAATGGAAAAACGCCATTCGATGCGTCATAACAAGATCTCTCTTTTTAGACTCCAACATTTTGTTTTGTTCAAAAAGTGGAGACCAGGGGCAAAAAATTCGAAATTGTGGGTGTTTTTGAAAGGTCATTGCAGCCATGTGGCTAGACCGATTGTCATGCCCAAACGTCTTTGAGCTTGAAATGTACTGATCTTTAATATATCAAAAGACAAAAAAGAAAAGTAATAGGCGCATCAGGGAATGTAAAATGGGGGGATTTTCTGAAGAAGAAAAAATATGTGCTGTTGGTGATTGTTTGGGACGACATGAACGTCACATGTGGGAATTATATGCTGTATTTGTTAAACTTGATATATTACGCATAGGCGGATCCAGGAGAGAAAAATATGGGACACCATGCGCGTAACGCTTTATCATCTTACTAATTTGAAGTGGACCTTATTTTGAGGGTGGGTATCGCCTCCATTTTTTTATCCTGAGTGCGCCTCTGCCCCACAAATATGTACAATCCAGTATCTATGATGCATATTGCATTGAAATTGTTTCTGACGCATTTATTGCACTGCAAACCACGAAGAAAGTACGCGCCGCAAAACCCGCATTCGTAACACCCTCCCCAAAACAGGAGCCTGGAACCGCCTCTGCAGAACCGATTTTTTTTCAATTTTGACACAACACGCGCCATTTAATTTGGGGAAAATTAACAAAGTTCAGGACGCTAGGCGTAACAGTTTAGAAGCCGCAAGTGAAAAACCACCGGGGGGGGGGGGGCAGAATCTGCCCCCCGTAAGGATAGGGTTAAAGGAAATAGTTCACCTTCAACATGGGGTTTGAACTGAAATAGCAGTTTTGTAGCCCGTGTTGAGCAATCCTTATCTGCAACTTTTCTTGGCTGAAAAGACTTCAGCTGAAGATATTGGACTTTTTGGCGAAGGAATGCGGCGCATATATGATATACCGTACCGTCTGAAAGTGCCAGCACTGCATGGAGCATGCGTAGACCAATAACGCACACCATAACATGAATAATTACGACCATCTGTCCTGAATTGGCGCGATGTAGGACCATTTTGAAAAGAAAAGAAAAACTGTATGAAAAAATATACTAAAATCGTGTTCTGAAAATTTTCCGAAGGTGAACTATTTCCTTTAACACGCGCCATGGAGGGCTTCTGATAATTACAAGCCCTGGAGGGGGGCGGATTCGACCCCCTATGATCTCGAAAACCACGCAACGTAGCGACAAGCGGAAAACGACTTTAGATAGCTCGAAACAAGCTCTTTCGAAAAGTATTGCGTTCATTTTTTTTCATCAGGTCAATATTAAGGTCACCAGAGGTTAAGGGTCAGATTTTCGAGTTCTCAAGACTTCGCTTCCAACACCCCCAAATGTCTCGGTAACTATGATAGTTAGCAGCAAACGGAAAAAGCAATCGACATAGGTTTCCTCAGATTGAGCTCAGGTCAATAGTTTAGGCTCCAGTCATCAAATGTAAAAATAAAAAAAAATAAAAAATCGCAAATAACTTTTTACCTAAAAAAGATAAAGCAATAGTTTTTACGCCATCGGATTTGTCTGATCAAGGCGCTTTGAATCATATTCATGGTGACCGGGGGTAGGTCAACTGAAAAATTGACCTCAGGTCAAGGTCAAGTAATGACCCAAGTTGGATATTTTGCATATTGGGAGACGTGTCTCGACGAGACAAACACATTGGTACCATTTTCTCTTCGATATCTTCATTATGCCGATAGTTATTGACAAAACAGTGTTGGCGGTCACAAAACTGACCTGACCTTAGGTCACCGATATTATAAATCCGAGATAAACAAATTGTTGGTATCTATGACTTTATGAAATGCTGCAAGATTAAAACCGATCGGCCTAAAACTGTGGCTGTGTACTACTGCAAATGTTTTGGAGTTGAGGTCATCACGTGACCTGGTGTGGTGACATGACCTGAAATGACCCGAAGTCAAGAATTTTACATAATGTGAAAAGTTAATTGCTGAAGAGGTGTGCTACGCCGGCTCTGCGCGCCGCCATTTTTGCGCTATCCTCGAAAAACCGGAGGGGCGGGGGCGGATTTCGCCTCCCCCTACAGGGCGCGTGTTAGAGAGCCTGATCCAATATCCATAGACAGAAACAAAACGAATGCGTGACGCCGTGAGTACCTTGTTGAAGTTGATGTAAAAATTAAACAGCCGATACAGGTCACACGGATAAACATTGCTCAGGAATTAACGGGCTGCGATAATGTGATCCCGTCGACGTTTCCCCCCAGTGCGTTGGGATACAGTGACTCATCGACGTTTTCCCCAAGTCCCAACGCGCTGGCGAAAACGTCGATGATACTAACCTCTTTTCGCTTCGCGCTGATGGCTTCTTGTGAGTGTGGAATGGCCTGATTAATCATTTCGGTGAGGGTTATGTGCATGTCCAAGCGTGTAATCAGGGACGTAGCCAAGGGGGAGCCATGGGGGCCATGCCCCCTCTGAGCAAAACAAATTTACACTAGCCCCCCCCCCCCCCCCCGGTCAACAATAAATGGTCTGATGAACGTTTTTTTCTACCACCGACGTGCCCCCCCCCCCGTGAGAAAAATCCTGGGCACGTGCCTGCGTTTAATCTAGATTCAGTCTCGGCATCTAACGCTTGACGAGTCCATCCAACGTATCCTCGAATTCGGCAAGTTTAAAGGGACTATCCCACCTTAACATTATAGTTGAGCTGAGATAGCCATTTTGATGGCTTGGCATTGCAATTAAGTGTGGTAGCAGATAAAACAACCACAATGATCTAATCAAAACGATATTCGAGTTTGATTTTGACATCTGTACAAAATAAGGTCCATGTGTATTTCAATTGGGTCTCTAAACCGACAGCGTCGTCTCTCTTTACCAAACTGGTAATGATAGTAGACTTGTTTTAAGGTCAGCCTTGGAATATTTTCGTCTTTCATTTATCGATCCCCGGGTGGTTCGCAATCTAGAGGCAGCACTATCAACTGGAGTTAATGCAGCAGTTGGCCGCCAGGGACCGTTAGTGAGTCAGGGAGTTATGACGTCGCAAGCAAATGGTACCAGTTAAATATTTAACGCTAAATATTTATTTATTTATTTATAAATAAATAAATAAATATTTAGTGGTATCATTTGCTTGCGACGTCATAACACCCTGGCTCACTAGCGGTCCCTGGCGGCCAACTGCTGCAACAACTCCAGCTGATAGTGCTATCCAATCTAGACACCGGGTGGTTCGCTTTTTCTGCGCAATAGATGTCGACAAAAAATTGTGCCATACATTTGGCAGCACAAAGGATTTTCCTGTTATTAAAAAAAAATCATATGACGTCACCAACCCAACTTTCCGCTTAAAACTAAAAGTTGAATATCTTCCAAGATAAGCAATTGTTTCGGAAAAAGTGCACGAACATGTTCAACTGACCTCGCCTGACATGTAGACACACAATTAAGTGTGATTCGACAACTTTTAAAACAAGGTGGGACAGTCCCTTTAACCCTATTTGTAACAGAGCTGATTCCGCCGCCCCCCCCCCCCCCCCTCATGTTTTTCGCAGATATCTCTTGAAAGGGTGGGAGCAGGCCCATTAAATTTCGGGACTTTTCATAGAATTGAATACCGCATTTGGAGTCAAAATTGTGAGTTCTTAACCTGAACAGAGGCGGTTCCAGGGCACAGTTTTGGGTGGGTTCGGAGGCGACATTTGGCGATAATACGGAAATGCGATCTTCACGGTTTCTTCCAAACTGCCTCAAGTATGAAGAGTTACATTGGTTTACGGTGATTGCAACAAGTGGAAATTAGTTGATGTTAATGAAATATCATACAAATTGCATGGCAGTGGCAGTTCAGGGGCTTGAAAGGGGGGGGGGGGGGGGTTCCAAGAAGTAGTCAATGCTTGGCGGGAAGCCAATAGAGCAATGCAAGGGACATTTATAGCTATCAAGATGTAAAAGATAGCTTCTGCTTCCATTATTTGCATAATTTATTACATATAGAGTTTCAGGGGCGTGTGTTCAGACACATGAAAAGGGGGGTGACTGGCATTGTGATGACGATATGCCAGCGATAACGGCGCAATAGACGTTTAGCTTATAATGATAGATGCACATATGAGGCCAGAAAAGGGAATAAAGTCATTTTTTTGCAGAGGCGCGCTCAGGAATGGAAGAAAGGGGGTCATATTATTGCAAGGAAACTAAGAGGCATGGGCGTACAATGACATAACATACCGCAGTTTTCGGATGAAACACAGGCTAATCTACGAACGATTATAAGATAATAGGCGAGTCCAGGTAGGGTAAAAAGGGGTAAGCAATGTTAATTGAAGTTTTAGTGAAATAGTCACTGTTGACTAGTTAGTATCATAATAGCGGATAATATGCTTATCAAAAGGTCTTGCGCCGCCCCAGTTTGGAACCTGGATACGCCTATGATGAAGTACAACATGCAAAAAAGAACTATCTACGATCAGTAACATATTTATAGTGCTGGGTAGCAACTTGTCTGCGGTTAATATTTTTTTCCCAATTTGACCTTTTAAACTAACCTGGTACCGCCTATGGCAAAAAATATGACTTATAACAGTTTTTTCGAATGTCACAATCACATAATATTTCATTTATCAACAAAAAACATTAAAAAAAAAATTATTACGCATTTACTTCACCCCCATATTGAGTGACCTGCATAAGCCTATGATTTTTGCATTTTCAAACGTCACCGTCATATATCAATTTCCAATTCAATCTCTATCGATTCCTATTAGCTGTGTTAAAATCGGTCGATAAACATGAAAACTATGTTGGATCAAAAATACCACTAAAATTTGTAGTTTTTGCCCCCCTGTTGCCCCCCTATCCAAAATTTAGATATTTGTATTATTTAGAAATGTAGATCGTGTTGAGGGCAACCAAACACCGTTTCTTTTTTGAAAATCAGACGCTGGCTTATGGAGGTCACTGACTTATGGAGGCCCCCCTCCGGGCCTCCATAAGTCAGTGAGTAAAAATTACCCAAAAGTAAAAAAAAAAAAAAATTACCCAAAAGTAAAAATTAAAAGTCGTCCTACAGACCTCCGCGTGTGCTCATTTGAAAGCTCTTGATGAGTAGAATACACATTTATACAGTCGGAATGCTCTAAATTCAAATTTTTGTTCTATGAGTCATAAACAGCTACCAAAACCAAGCCTTCAATAGAGCTCTATTGAAGGCTAGGTTTTTGGGCTCTGTTTATGACTCATGGAACGAAAACTTGAATTTAGAGCATTTAGACTGTATCAAAGTATATTCTAATCAACAAGAGCTTTCAAATGAGCGCACGCAGAGGTCTGTACGACTTTTATTTTTGACTTTTGGGTAGGGGTCCCTGACTTATGGAGTCCCGGGGAGGGGGGGGGGGCAAGATTCAAAGGGGAGGGACCAAATTTGGTCAGCATATTCTTTGTGTAAAGGAGCACCCCGTTTTAGATGAGCAGCTTGCACAGATAGTTTTTTTTAGGACACCCTTGTACTCACGCCAGTGATCAGAGCGTCGCGTCAGTGTGAGGAGTGCCACCGTCGGTCTCGGCGGCGTGTCTCTCACCACAGACCCGATGTCGGCAGACCTTGCGGTACCGCCGGCCGCCGACCCAACAGTATATAACCGGTGGCCGGCCGGCGGAGGGCACACTCGTCTGCCGTCTGCTGCTCACCCACCGCACCGTCTGCAGTCTGCCATGAGGTGTCTGCTGTGTGTACCGCTGGTGCTGGCCGCCGCCTGCGCCGCCCCGCAGGGCGGCTCGTACGGCGCGCCGCCGCCGCTCACGCCAGCCCAAGAGGAGAGGGCCGCCGCTCTGGACGCGCTGGACGCCCGTCTGGCGGGCCGAGGACCTCTCGGGGCCCGCGGCAGATTCCGCCCGCTGGGTGGCCGTCTGAGCGGTCTTCTGGGCGGCCGCTTCGGAGGTCCGCTGGCCGGCCGCCTGCCCAACCAGGGCAATCTGCCACAGCTGCGACCGGACGGCCTGCTGGATAGGCCCGGCGTACCGTACAGCTTCAACTGGGCCGTGGACGAGCCCGACTACGGCAACCACTATGGCCACCAGCAGGAGAGCGACGGCGTGGTGAGGCAGGGCGAGTACCATGTGCTACTGCCCGACGGCCGCACCCAGATCGTCACCTTCTCGGTGGAGGGCGACAGCGGCTTCCAGGCCACGGTGACGTATGATGGCGAGGCGCAGTTCCCACCTCCCGGCGCGCCCGGGGTCCCCGGCGGAGCGGCGCCCTTCGGCTCGGCACTCGGCGGTGGACCCCTGAGCCGCGTGCCCCTCGCCGGAAGGCCCCTTGGACCGGGTCCCTTTGCCGGAAGGCCTCTTGGACCTGGTCCCTTTGCCGGAAGGCCTCTTGGACCTGAACCCTTCGCCGGAAGGCCCCTTGTACCTGGTCCCCTCGCTGGAGGTCCTCTTGACCGTAGTCCCCTTGGTCGTGGTCCCCTCGGTCTCGGCCCTCTCGGTCCGTTCGGTGCGCTCCCCCTGCCCGGTCCTCTGCTCGCCGCCGCAGGACGCCCCATCCCTGATGTCGTTGATGACGTAGAGAAACCCAGCACCAGCTACGGCTACTGAACCCCGCTGGGAGTGATGATTGTGGAGAACGGCGAGCCGACACTTCCTATTGGTCGGCAGCCGTCAGCAGCAGCAGCGTCAGCAAATGGAGAACAGGCACGCAGTCGTACTGCTCAATACCAATTAACAGTAATGACTACCGCCAACCCCTGCTTACACCGCTCATATATGAATGTGTATTTAGTTGTCACTTGGCGAAATATATGAAAATATGATAATTTATGAGTTTCCCCCCCTCGTTGAGTTGGCTCTCCATTCTCGGTTCAAAAGCATTGACTTAGGCGCCATGAACAATGGACAAGGTACCTGTTAATGGGAGTCGAAATAATTATTTGTTCAACATTATTACACTGAAGTTGTTTTTAAAAGCAAATACCAAGATGGCAAAGTAGGGAAAAGCGGGGAAAACGGACACCATAACTTCTTTGAATGCAGAGCACTGGTACATTGCCCCAGCATTCGGTAATTGGATCATTTTGAAGGCTGTTCAAGTAGTCTGGTACAAAAGACAGTTCGAAAATCATTTATGAAAAGATATTACGTTGAAACAGGCTGGTAGCCAGACGGGTGCACTGGGTGCCCGTGCACTCCCTGGGAGCTCCGAGCACCCTCTGATATTAGTCCGTGCACCACCAGTAGTTAACCCGCGCGGCGCTGGGGTCTCCATCCGAACGCGCCGCGCTGGGGGGTTAAATTTTACCCCCCTCTTATCTCCCGAACCAATAATCGCAGCGACACGCGCAAGGCGGCGATCGGAAGCTCTCGATGGGAAGATTCTAAGTAATTCTTAAAATTGTATTTAAAAGGTCACATATCAGGTCAGGGTCAGGTCAAAGGTCAAAACCACCTGTTTTCGAGATTATTGGCTGCAGAGACCGGACTATCAACAGCAGCGCGCCGAAACTCTGCCAAAACACTTCTAAATATAAGGAGAGGGTAATGCTTGAGTATGAATATCATACTAAGTACAGGTCAAGGTCAAAGTCAGGTCACAAAAGGTCACACTGTGAAAAAGTAATATGAAACCCATGTGACACATGTCTCATGGGTTATTTCAGACGTAGAATCCAAAAATAAGGTTATTTTGACATTTGACCTCAAGGTCAGGTCAAGATCAGGCAAAAAAGGTCAAATTTTGAAATCCAAAATTTGCAATAACCGACACATGTTTACGGTTTAGTTTTGCCACAGAAATCCAATGGTGCAATTTGTTTTTGTATACGATGTCTAGAAATGTCCAAATTTGCGATTTTTGTAAAATGCGTCCATCACATTGAACACTTATTAGTGTCATTTGGGGGTCAAAAATATAGATATTTGTTTGAAATTTGGAATAGTCACTCATTAGAGATGGTTATCTGACATATCTTCCGGTTTTTTGAAAATTCTTACAATTTTGGATTTTGTAAACTTTGAAAAAAATAAAAACGATTTTTTGCATTTTGGGGATCATAAAATCAAACTTGTGCAAATCCGAGATAGCCATCTTGTAGAGAATGTCATTTCCTTCCTTTTGACGTGCTTTGTTTGCAATTTGCTTCAATACTCGCTGTTCTATCATCGATCAAAGTTTCGTCCATTTTGGACCGAAAATGGCGTTACATGACGTCACTAAAACGCTATTTTCGCAAAAACTTCTCGACCGATTTTCTCAAAAAATTATCTGAAGACGTCAAATCGATGCCAGATAAGGTACTGAAAGTTTCGCGTCGATATCTAGTGTAGTTTTGAATCTATAGCGAAAACCCGGGAGGGGGGGTAAAATTTACCCCCCAGCGCCGCGCGGGTTAAGGTAAAGTAGATTCGCAGTCGAGCAAAAACAATTGAACACAAACGCTTTTGAACCTTTCAGTACGGCCCACTAAGTAGGACATCTATCACACTTTGGTTCAGATGCAATATTTACATTGTCCATGCTTAGGGTTGGTAAATATATGCTAATGGTTGTGCACCCTCCGGGAATTCTTGTGCACCCCCTGGAAGTTCAGCCTGGCTACGGGCCTGCCCTGAAAAAACAATGTTTTGCCCATTTTGCCCCATGCCTGAGCCGGGTAAAACGACCCACTCTCTGGGGCAAAATGGACACGATGACCGCGACTTGATTTTGCGTGTTTTTGAACATTCTTCATCTTCCGTCATCTTTCATCATCCATTTCGGCCATTTTATAGAAGAAGAAAAAATATTGTGATATTAATCATCACTTAACTCATCTTTATTTTATTTTATTTTTCAAACGAAAACGCATATCACGATGTCTACCTATCATTGAATCCCTATCATGATTTTGTTTGCGATGGTTCTCAAATAGGGGTCATTACCCCACTTAGGGTAGGATGGAGCTTTCGGAAGGGGGTAATGGCGATTGAGCAGCTCTGTGTGAGGAATTATAGCTGATTCGTTTCATGATGGCGCACAATGCACATCCATCTATCCCAGTTTCTGTTTATCGGCCGCATACCACTGGGACCGTATTATCAAAAGGAGCATTGCAAACAATGAATCCATTAAAGGAAAAAGTTCGCCTTCAATATGGGGTTTTGAACTGAGATAGCAGTTTTGTAGCCCGTGTTGGGAAACCCTTATCTGCAAGTTTTATTGAATGAGAAGATTCTCCAGCCGAATATATTTTATTTTGTTTTGGCGAAGGAATGCGGTGCTCACGAAACAATGCGGTGCTTACGATAGCCTGGGCAGAGGCTATGCAATCAGCCAATCAGCTTGCAGCTGGAGTTAGGCGCCTTATACTGTGCTAGCAAGCGAACTCTCTAATGCGAGTCTCTAATGCGAGTCTATCCTTTACGCGACTCTTTTCGAATCTGATTGGCTGAGCCATTTTGTTTCATTCGCGTGAACTAGGACCCTCACTCAGAGAGTATGTATATAGTTTTGATAAAATTAATAATTTACGACCTTCTTTCCTGAATCGGCGCGATGTATGGCCATTTTTGGGGATATAAAAAATAAATTGTATTTTAAAATATAATCAAAAATTAGACTGATATCTTGCGTATACTTGGATTGGGAAGCATTTGCATATTTCCCCGTTGACTTATACTGGGGAGGTCACGAAATTGACCCGACCTTAGGTCGCTGAAATACAAAATCCAAGATAAACGAATTGTAGATATATGACGTTATGAAATCCTGTAAGTGTAAAACCGATCATCCAAAACTTTACCGTGGTACGACCACAAGTTTTTTTTTGGAGGTGGGGTCACGCGACCTGGTCTGGTGACCTGACCTGAGATGACCCGAGGTATTTTTTTACATAACGTGAACAATTGATGCCCAAACAGCTGTGCCAAAAACAGCGGCGATGCGCGTCGCCGTTGTTCCGCTATCCTCGAAAAACCGGAGGAGGAGGGGGGTCTAAATACCAAAAGGGGTTAATGGGGAGATAATCACTCTTTTTCACAAAAATGGAGTTAGCACCTGAAATCGATAGACGAGGCCAAAATATAATGTAAATTCATCACATTTTCCATATAAACATTCCTACCGAAAGATATTACCAGTTTCCTACCGATAAACGATTCACGCTTATAACGGTCGGTACTCAGCAAGTACTCGGTAACGAATTCAGTAAATCAGTGGGGTCGGCTTAAACGACGAAACAAATGTACCCCCCCCCCCTATTTTGTGCGTGTATTCAAGCCTTTGCAGCATTTTTAATGTGGTTTGCATGTTATTACGGCGCTCGCTCGTTTTTCCGTGGTATATGGGAAAAATCTGAATATGAGTGGCCCGGCCCGACCCGTGGCGACGCTTTTGAGAAGCTCATATCTCTGCAACCACACGTCCGATTGACAAGCTGACTTCTTTGCTGAGCAGCCCCGTCTAACCTACCCTGTTTGAGACCAATGCCGACTCATGTGTGTGACTACCACTGCGCGTGGCGCGTGCCGCGTGAGGGGTGTTGGAAGGTGTTTTCTCGCAAAACTCTGCAACGGCTGAGCCGATTGTGTGCAAATTTGGTGTGTGGTTAAGGACCCCTCAGCCGCCAATTTTCCACAAGTCAGGGGTGGGGTGCCTCTGCACGTGCGCACGTGCACACCCCTATTTTATATCTCAGAACGGCGGAACCGATTGCGTTCTAATTTGGTGTGTGGTTAGGAACCTCTCCGCCGTTGCTTTTCCACAAGTTAGGGGTGGAGTGCTTCTGCACGTGCGCACGTGCACATCCCTATTCTATATCTCAGGAACGGCTGAGCCGATTGTGTTCAAATTTGGTGTGTGGTTAGGGACCTCTCAGCCGCCAATTTTCCACAAGCCAAGGGTGGGATACCTCTGCACGTGCGCACGTGCACACACCTATTCTATATCTCAGGAACGGCTGAGCCGTTTGTGTTCAAATTCAGTGTGTGGTTAGGGACCTCTCAGCCACCTCTTTCCCACAAGTCGGGGGTGGGGTGCCTCTGCACGTGCGCACGTGCGCACCTTTTTTTGTATCTCAGAAACTACTTGCCCTATCGAGTTGAAATTCACCACACATTTCCTTCGCTCTCCTTCCGTGTGCCGCGCTAGTTTCCATCGCTAATAGCGTTAAATATGTGCTTGTTTGCTACCCATATCATGGGCCATGGCTGCCCATCTAAAGAAGCCTCTCCGCCTAGTGAGCGGTTTAGCGTTAGAGATGAAGCGTTTTGGCCGTGGTCCAGTGCAACTGTCGCTCGTAACGGTTAATACATGATGACAAAAATGTGTTTTTACCATTGTGCAACGAAGGAATCCTGGAGGAACAATATATCCGCACTGCGCGGGTAGTTCCCGCAAACTCGATGTATGCGGGTACAATAATACGCCATTGGGGGGGGGGGGGGGTAATACTACTCTCGGAAGCATAGTCAACAATGGTGGTAGATAGTGGTACCCACCAGCGCCGGATTAACCCGCTGACCGCGAGTGAAATTATATCCTTCAAGAACGAGTAACACCGCTTACATGGGTTGGAGTGCGAACAGTAACTTTCGATTTGAGGGTTTGCATGACCTGTTAACTCGATCGGAGCGAGTAGTTTGTTCGAGTAAGCCTGTTGCCAGCAGGTATGAAGTATCTGTCAGTCGCCGATATTTGGTAACCTCTGTAGGGTAGTCAATAATGGTGGTCGATAGCACTTTAAAAAAAAAATATTCACACCCAAGCTACACCAAAAATAAATTCACACCCAATCTTCACCTGTTAACCCGGCAGTCACTGGGGTATATTCTGTAACACGACTCACTGTGGGGGGCTTTTTGTAGCCCCCCCCCCTGGTATCTTCAGAACCAATGATCGCAGCGGGACGCGCAAGGCGGCATTCGAAAGCGCTCAATGATATAAGCCTAACGCAAACTTAAAAATGTCAAATTAAGGTCACATGTCAGGTCACGGTCAAGTCAAACGTCAAAATCGAGGTATTTGAGTTTATGGACAATACTTGCCATCAATGACCTTCGATTGCGCCTATAATCACCGAAAGTGCTGTCAAAGGTATGATACATATCCCACATGAGCTAAAGTGAGATTGTGGCAAAAGATCAAGGTCAAGGTCAGGTCACAAAAGGTCACTACACACAAAATATCTACGAAAGTCATGCAGCACATGTTTGATGGATGATTTTACGCGTAGAATTCGATAGTGGTAGTCATTTTACCACCTGACCATATTTACGTAAAGTTAGTGTCAAGTTCAGGTCAAGTTCAGGTCACTGAAGGTCAAAATTTGAAATTGATAAATCGAAAGGAAAAAAACATTTTTCTATATCAGTTTTATCTATAAAAAAACAATGCTGGCATTTATTTGTCTGTATCCTGTCAATACAAGCCAAAAAACGCAATTTCAAAATATGACGTCATGATTTATCCATACTTTATATGCCATGACAGTCAAAAAAGATGATATCATTTTGAAATTTGGTATGGTAGTTGCCCATATCTCGTTATCTGACATATATTCCGTTTTTTCAATATCTTTGAAAAATTTGATTTTGTGAGCATTTTTTCAAAAAACGTTTTTTTTAAACATTTTTGGGGTAAAAAACCCAAATTTTCGAAATTTCTAGATGTCTGGTTTGAAGCCATTGTAATTGTCTACCTTCAGCGTTTTTAGATTGCATTTTGCTTCAAATGCGGCATTTGTACGGCCTGGCAAAGTTTAGCCGATTTTGGAGTCAAAATTGTGTTTAGTGACGTCACTAAATTCACTATATCTCGAAAAATGTCTGACGATTTTTTTTATTTGTTCTCAAAAGGTGTAAAAATGATGCCCGGAAAGGTACCGAAATTTGTGCGTCGATATCTGCATTAGTTATTGAGATATTCCTAATATTCCTAAGGGGGGCTAAAAAAGCCCCCCCCCCCCAGTGACTCGCGGTTAATCACCACAAATACACCTCTTTGACACCTGCAGTTCACCACCGTTTACCTGCTGGGGGGGGGGGGTATTCTATTGCAATACACCTGCACACCATAAGTAGCATACCTCAGTAACACACTGCCAAAACACCATGGACGCCGTTGTCGAAACACCGAGCCTACACCCTGCCTACACCATGACGACACCACAAACACATGTTTCAGAAACACCCTTTGTACACCTTTTGCGAGCGAAGCGGCAGCCATTTTGAGACAGTACGCCGCATGTGCGGCGCGTGCAGGACATTGAGGTGCAGGCTTGCATCAATTTAGAGGTAAGTAAGGCTGTTATTTATCACGACCTGGTGTTTTAAGGCTTGTGCAAGTATGTGTGCATGCTTTACAATGTGCAACCAAGTGAAGTGTGTACAGTGAAACTTGTTGAATGTTGATTTGAGAACTTGTTGAATTGTGCACAGTGAAACCTACGCCGCCGCGCCGCCGCCGCAGGTTGACACGGTGAGGAGGACCCTGACGCCGCTGGATGGCGGTATGCCACGTATACGTGGCTCCCTGTCTGTGTTATTTGATAAATACACAGGCAAATCGTTATTTTTTCTGTTTCTGTTTGCAACAAAAGGAACGGAAATGGGCGGTGTAGAAAGGGTGTATTAGGTGTCGGTGGATGGTATGATGGGTGTAACAAGGGTGTATGAGGTGTAGAAAGGGTGTATATAAGGTGTAAGTGGATGGTACGAAGGGCGTAATGAGGGGTGTATAGGGGGTGTAGCGCGGGTGTACGAAAAATCCATGTGGTGTAAGGTTGGTGTAAAAGGGGTGTATCCAGGTGGTATAGTCGGTGTTAGTACAGGATATTACGGCAGCGAAGGGTGTTTCAACATGGTAACAGTGGTGTAAATGGGTTCTCATTATAGGCCACTCCATCATTACACCCCAAGGGAGTACAATATTTTTTGAATGAGGGGTACCTGCAAAGTGCGGATTTTACCCGCTGTCGCCGGATCGAATTGTTTGCAGTTTAGGGAATCTCATCTTCACTTATTTTTCGAACACCCAATCTGGAATCTTCAGCTACATAAATGTCCTCAGGCCCCAGAACTGCAGAGGAAAATGCAAATCGTCGGCGACACCCTACACTCTAAAAATATTTTACACCCTTTGGGTGTAATGATGGAGTGGCCTGTAATGAAAACCCATTTACACCACTGTTACCATGTTGAAACACCCTTCGCTGCCGTAATATCCTGTACTAACACCGACTATACCACCTGAATACACCCCTTTTAACCAACCTTACACCACATGTTTTTTTTCGTACACCCGCGCTACACCCCCTATACACCCTCATTACGCCCTTCGTACCATCCACTTACACCTTATATAAACCCTTTCTACACCTCCATACACCCTTGTTACACCCATCGTACCATCCACCGACACCTAATACACCCTTTCTACACCGCCCATTTCCGTTCCTTTTGTTGCAAACAGAAACAGAGAAAGAACGTTTTTCCTGTGTATTTATCAAATAACACAGACAGGGAGCCACGTATACGTGGCATACCGCCATCCAGCGACGCCAGGTCCTCCTCACCGTGTCAACCTGCGGCGGCGGCGCGGCGGCGCAGGTTTCACTGTGCACAATTCAACAAGTTTTCAAATCAACATTCAACAAGTTTTACTGTACACACTTCACTTGGTTGCACATTGTAAAGCATGCACACATACTTGCACAAGCCTTAAAACACCAGGTCGTGATAAATAACAGCCTTACTTACCTCTAAATCGATGCAAGCCTGCACATCAATGTCCTGCACGCGCCGCACATGCGGCGTACTGTCTCAAAATGGCTGCCGCTTCGCTCGCAAAAGGTGTACAAAGGTGTTTCTGAAACATGTCTTTGTGGTGTCGTCATGGTGTAGGCAGGGTGTAGGCTCGGTGTTTCGACAACGGCGTCCATGGTGTTTTGGCAGTGTGTTACTGAGGTATGCTACTTATGGTGTTCAGGAGGTGTATTGAAATATAATACACCCCCCAGCAGGTAAACGGTGGTTAACTGCAGGTGTCAAAGAGGTGTATTTCTGGTGATTAACAGGTGTAGATTGGGTGTGGCTTTATTTTTGGTGTAGCTTGGGTGTGAATTATTTTCAGTGTACGTTATTTGCAGAACGGATAATGTACATACATTTAATTTCAATCTGGGGTACGAGTTAGTGGGTCATTCTCCTCGCCAAAATGGGGTAACTATGCAATGACGCAGAGAACCGCTGTCTTAGATAAAAAGCAACACCACACATGCCAACCTATAGTTGTGTCACTAGATGACACTAGTAGTAAGCGCATGAAGTTATGCTTTACCGCAAAGCTTGAAGCCCAAAACTGCGGCATGCTCAATGGGGAAATGGGAATGAGTTATTCATGTCATCCAAAGGAGGTAACCACACCCCTTATGCTGATAACCACTTACACAAAGGGACATTCCCACCTTAACATTAGTTTTTCGTTGAGTTATCCAGATTAGTGGCTATGCAGTGAAATTTAGGAAGGTAGCTTAAAACAAACGCAGTCATCTGGTCTAAGAGAAATTAAAGTTTGATTTTTAAATTTGGGCCCACCCTTAATTGGTAGTTTTGTTCTGATGACGTCATCTTTCGTCACCGCCGTGTGTACCTGTTTAGAGATAAACCTTGAGGGTCTGGTTTCTATTGATTTTCTATGATCGCGAAGTTCGATGGATGAGTGACGTGTCACGCCGTGCTGACATTTGACTAGGTCGGAGCTCTGTCAATAATTTTGAATGTAAGTGGTTTTGATGTTTCGGATTTAAATTGAAAAATTATTTAAAGGGAGATAATCACCTTTTTCCACAAAAATGGAGTTAGCACCTGAAATCGATAGACGAGGTCAAAATATTATGTAAATTCATCACATTTTACATATAAACATTCCTACCGGCGATTTGTTTACAAGTGTCCATTCAACAACGTTGAACAGATTGATGAAAAAGTGCCAGATTAGGGCACGAAGGGCCCTATTTCGATTATAAAAAAAACGATTTGTTTTTATTTTTAAAGGAAAAAATGTTGAGTAAGGGACTTCTCAGCCGCCTCTTTTCCACAAGTCAGGGATGGAGTGCCTACGCACGTGCACACGTGCGCACCTTTTTGTATCTCAGAAACTATTTGTCCAATCGAGTTGAAATTCACCATACATTTCCTTCGCGCTCGCTCGTTCATCGCCAACTACGGCGCCTTACTGGTGATATGTCCCGTCACTTTGTGTTTTTATGTTACCTTGGAATTTAAGAAATCTGTCTAAATAAATACAAAATAAACGATAGCATGATATGACCTAGGTTCATATGCATGAACAGATCGTTCAAACATTCTATGCTAAATACGTCTAGCCTGCGGACTGCCAGACAATATGGATGGATTACGACTCCGACGCCAGTGACCAGAACATCGCGTCGGCATGGAGAGTGCCACCGTCGGTCTCGGCGGCGCGTCTCTGACCGCAGACCCGATGTCGGCTGACCTTGCGGTACCGCCGGCCGCCGACCCGCCAGTATATAACTGGCGGCCGGCCGGCGGAGGGCACACTCGTCTGCCGTCCGCTGCTCACCCATCGCACCGTCTGCAGTCTGCCATGAGGTGTCTGCTGTGTGTACCGCTGGTGCTGGCCGCTGCCTGCGCCGCCCCGCAGGGCGGCTCGTACGGCGCACCGCCGCCGCTGACGCCAGCCCAAGAGGAGCGGGCCGCCGCTCTGGACGCGCTGGACGCCCGTCTGGCAGGCCGTGGACCTCTCGGGGCCAGCGGCAGACTCGGCTCTCTGGGCGGTCGTCTGGGCGGTCCTCTGGGTGGCCGCTTCGGAGGACCGCTGGCCGACCGCCTGCCTAACCAGGGCAACCCGCCGCAGCTGCGACCAGACGGCCTGCTGGACGGGCCCGGCGTACCGTACAACTTCAACTGGGCCGTGGACGAGCCCGACTACGGCAACCACTACGGCCACCAGCAGGAGAGCAACGGCGTGGTGACGCAGGGCGAGTACCGCGTGCTGCTGCCCGACGGACGCACCCAGATCGTCACCTACTCGGTGGAGGGCGACAGCGGCTTCCAGGCCACGGTGACGTACGAGGGCGAGGCGCAGTTCCCGCCTCCCGGCGCGCCCGGCGGCCCCGGCGGACCTGTGCCCTTCGGCTCGGCATTTGGCGGAGGAACCCTGAGCCGTGTGGCCCTCGCCGGAAGGCCCCTTGTACCTGGTCCACTCGCCAGAAGGCCCTTTGAACCTAATCCTCTTGCCGAAAGGCCCCTTGGACCGGGTCCCTTTTCCGGAAGGCCCCTTGGACCTGGTCCCTTTGCCGGAAGGCCTCTTGGACCTGAATCCTTCGCTGGAAGGCCACTTGGACCTGGTCCCTTCGCTGGAGGTTCTCTTGGCCGTGGTCTCCTCGGCCGTAGCCCCCTTGGTCGTGGTCCCCTAGGTCGTGATTCCCTCGGTCTCGGCCCTCTCGGTCCGCTCGGTGCTCGCCCCCTGCCCGGTCCTCTGATCGCCGTCGCAGGACGCCCCATCACTGATGTCGTTGATGACGTAGAGAATCCCAGCACCAGCTACGGCTACTGAACCCCGCTGGGAGTGATAATTGTGGAGAACGGCGAGCCGACACTTCCTATTGGTCGGCTGTCGTCAGCAGCAGCAGCGTCAGCAGACGGAGAACAGGCACGCAGTCGTACTGCTCATGACCAATGAACAGTAATGACTGCCGCCAATCCACCTGCTTACACCGCTGATATATGAATGTGTATTTATTTGTCACTTGGCGAAATATATAAAAAATGATAATTTATGAGTTTTTAAACCGCGCTGAGTTGGCTCTCCAGTCTCGGTTCAAAAGCATTGACTTAGGCGCCATGAACAATAGACAAGGTACCTGTTAATGGGAGTCGAAATAATGATTTGTTCAACATTATTACACTGAAGTTGTTTTTAAAGGCAAATACCAAGATGGCAAAGTGGGGAAAATGGGGGCAGACGGACACCATATCTTCTTTGAATACAGAGCACTGGTACGTTGCTCCAGAAATAGGTAATTGGATTATTTTGAAGGATGTTCAAGTAGACATGTCTGGTACAAAAGACAGTGCGAAAATCATTTATGAAAAGATATTACGTTGAAACAGGCCGGTAGCCAGGCGGTTGCACTGGGTGTCCGTGCACTCCCTGGGAGCTCCGAGCACCCTCTGATCTTAGTCCGTGCACCCCTAGTAGTTAAGGTAAAGGACATTCGCTGTCGAGCAAAAACAATTGAACACAAGCGCCTTTGAACCTTTCAGTAGAATCCACTAAGTAGGACACCTACCTAGACTGTTTTGTTCAGTACTTATATATATATATATATATATATATATATATATATATATATATATATATATATATATATATATATATATATATATATATATATATATATATATATATATATATATATATATATATATATATATATATATATATATATATATATATATATATATATATATATATATATATATATATATATATATATATATATATATATATATATATATATATATATATTATATATATATATATATATATATATATATATATATATATATATATATATATATATATATATATATATATATATATATATATATATATATATATATATATATATATATATATATATATATATATATATATATATATATATATATATATATATATATATATATATATATATATATATATATGTATATATGTATATATGTATATATGTATATATGTATATATGTATATATGTATATATGTATATATGTATATATGTATATATGTATATATGTATATATGTATATATGTATATATGTATATATGTATATATGTATATATGTATATATGTATATATGTATATATGTATATATGTATATATGTATATATGTATATATGTATATATGTATATATGTATATATGTATATATGTATATATGTATATATGTATATATGTATATATGTATATATGTATATATGTATATATGTATATATGTATATATGTATATATGTATATATGTATATATGTATATATGTATATATGTATATATGTATATATGTATAATATGTATATATGTATATATGTATATATGTATATATGTATATATGTATATATGTATATATGTATATATGTATATATGTATATATGTATATATGTATATATGTATATATGTATATATGTATATATGTATATATGTATATATGTATATATGTATATATGTATATATGTATATATGTATATATGTATATATGTATATATGTATATATGTAGATATGTAGATATGTAGATATGTAGATATGTATATATGTATATATGTATATATGTATATATGTATATATGTATATATGTATATATGTATATATGTATATATGTATATATGTATATATGTATATATGTATATATGTATATATGTATATATGTATATATGTATATATGTATATATGTATATATGTATATATGTATATATGTATATATGTATATATGTATATATGTATATATGTATATATGTATATATGTATATATGTATATATGTATATATGTATATATGTATATATGTATATATGTATATATGTATATATGTATATATGTATATATGTATATATGTTTCGTGATTCCTCAGTCCTCACTCACGAACACTCATAACTCAGTGACTTCAATCTATTCAGGCTCCACAGCACAGCCTCACAGCCAGCACCCCAGCACCACAACTCCCCGCCGGGACACAGCCCGGCCCGGCCCCCGAGACGCTGGACACGCCCCAGCCAATCAGAGAGCCGGGTCATGTCACGCCACCACGCTCTCCTACCGGCGACGACCTTAACTAAATCTCTAATTCAGCAAGGCGGCCGGTACTAGAAATGTCGGATACAAACACTAGAGATGCAGGATTCCGAACCTACCACATATGTATATATGTATATATGTATATATGTATATATGTATATATGTATATATGTATATATGTATATATGTATATATGTATATATGTATATATGTATATATGTATATATGTATATATGTATATATGTATATATGTATATATGTATATATGTATATATGTATATATGTATATATGTATATATGTATATATGTATATATGTATATATGTATATATGTATATATGTATATATGTATATATGTATATATGTATATATGTATATATGTATATATGTATATATGTATATATGTATATATGTATATATGTATATATGTATATATGTATATATGTATATATGTATATATGTATATATGTATATATGTATATATGTATATATGTATATATGTATATATGTATATATGTATATATGTATATATGTATATATGTATATATGTATATATGTATATATGTATATATGTATATATGTATATATGTATATATGTATATATGTATATATGTATATATGTATATATGTATATATGTATATATGTATATATGTATATATGTATATATGTATATATGTATATATTTATATATATTATATTATTATATTTATATATATATTATATATAATTTATTATATATGGGCTGATTTTGATGGTATTAGAAATGACCTCGCACAGATAAAATGGAACGTTGAGTTGGCAGGTTTAGATGCATGTGAGGCCTGGAATGATTTCAAAGCTAGATTAAGCCAAATTCAAAATCGGCATATACCCCTCAGGCACAAACGTAACAGAACCAAGGGCAATCCAGTTTGGCTTACCCCAGAAGTAAGGAGTGCTATACAAGCTAAAAGAAGTGCATTTGGCATTTTGAAGGGATCTTCACTAGATATAAATCAGAAGGCCTACCAGAATGCAAGAAATTCAGTTAAGAAAAAGGTCAGAGCAGCTAAAAGGGCAAAGGAACTTGATTTAGCTAGACATTGTAATGCAGATAGTAAGAAGTTCTTCAGTTTTTATAAGTTAAGTACAGTTTCCAAAAATATAGGTCCATTTAAGGTAGATGATGTGTTAGTTAGCAAGGACAGTGAAATGGTTGAAGTGCTTAATGATCAGTTTCAATCTGTCTTTACTATCGAGGACCAGAGTAGTATTGCAGCACTTCAGCCTGAGCTAGAGACAGAGGAGACTATAGGAGAGCTAGGTGGCATAAGTAGTGAACTTGTTCTAGAATATCTAAAGAAAGTAAGGCCTAACAAGGCAGAAGGACCTGATGAAATCCATGCTAGACTTTTAAGAGAATCTGAAAGGGAGTTGTCGGTTCCATTAGCCATAATATTTTCTAAATCACTTGCAGATAGTAAAATTCCACTTGATTGGAAAAGAGCAAATGTTGTTCCTATTCATAAAAAGGGAGATAGAAGTAAAGAGGAAAACTATAGACCAGTTAGTCTGACCTCATTAGTCTGCAAGGTGCTTGAATCAATCATCAAAGATAAGATTGTTGAATTCTTGGAGCAAAATGAACTCATCAAAGATACACAGCATGGCTTTAGGAAGGGCCATTCTTGTTTAACTAATCTTCTGGAGTTTTTGGATGTTGCAACAGATAGCGTTGATCAGGGTAAACAGCTAGATGTAGCTTTTCTTGATTTCAGTAAAGCATTTGACAAAGTCCCCCATACAAGACTGGGGTTGCAACTTAAAATTCATGGGATCAGGGGCAAGATTCTGGATTGGATAGAAACGTGGCTTTCAGGACGCCAGCAAAGGGTTATATTGAATGGGTGCCAATCACAATGGAAGGAGGTTCTCAGTGGGGTTCCACAGGGCTCAGTCCTGGGCCCATTGCTTTTTATAATATTTGTGAATGCAATTGAGAACAGTATAGACAGCAAAGTCTTGAAATTTGCAGACGATCTAAAAGTTGTCAGGATTATTAGAGGAAAACATGATCAGGATGTTTTTCAATCAGATCTGGACAAGCTAGTTGAGTGGTCTGAAGCATGGCAGATTAAATTCAATTTGAGTAAATGTAAGATTATGCACGCTGGACGGGTTAGCAGTAAACATAGGTATGAAATGGGTGGGCAGAAAATGGAGCAGATTGAAAAGGAAAGAGATTTAGGTGTCGTGGTAAACAATAGACTATCAGCGTCAGACCAGGTTGTAGAAGCTAGGAAAAAGGCACTTAGAATGCTAGGGGCCATTAACAGAAATGTTTCCTACAAGAGTGAAAAGGTAATAACAAAACTGTATTGTGCATACGTTAGACCACATTTGGAGTATTGTGTACAAGCCTGGTCTCCAACATATGAGAAAGATTGCTGGTTGTTAGAAAGAGTTCAAAAAAGGGCAACAAAAATGATTAATTGTCTTGGTAGTTTACCTTATGAAGATAGATTAAGGAAATTGGGTATGTTTTCACTTAGATATAGAAGGCTAAGAGGAGATCTAATTGAAGTCTTCAATTTGTAAATAGTCAGCATTCTGGATATTTAAAGGGTATGTTTGAGTTCAATAGGGAAAATCGAGGTAGAGGTCATCAGCATAAACTCATTATGAAACAAAGTAGGACTAGGCTACGACAGTCATTTTTCAGTAGAAGGGTTGTAGGACATTGAATATGCTACCAGGGGATGTCGCTGATGCAGTGACACTTGCTTCCTTCAAAATTAGATTAGATAAATACTTTACAGAGAAGGGATTAGTTCATAAATACTCGTGGGATTAGCCTTCTTTTATGCAGGTAGAGTAAGGTGATTTGAAGGGGCGAGACTGGTGGAGGGGGGGGGGGGGGGATGGGGGGGGGGGGGGGGGGGGGGGTGCAACCTCGGATGGGCCCAAGAGGCTCTTTGTTGCACTTTTCTTTTATGTCTTTATTTATGTCTTTATATGTATATATGTATATATGTATATATGTATATATGTATATATGTATATATGTATATATGTATATATGTATATATGTATATATGTATATATGTATATATGTATATATGTATATATGTATAATGTAGATATGTATATATGTATATATGTATATATGTATATATGTATATATGTATATATGTATATATGTATATATGTATATATGTATATATGTATATATGTATATATGTATATATGTATATATGTATATATGTATATATGTATATATGTATATATGTATATATGTATATATGTATATATGTATATATGTATATATGTATATATGTATATATGTATATATGTATATATGTATATATGTATATGTGTATATATGTATATATGTATATATGTATATATGTATATATGTATATATGTATATATGTATATATGTGTATATGTATATATGTATATATGTATATATGTATATATGTATATATGTATATATGTATATATGTATATATGTATATATGTATATATGTATATATGTATATATGTATATATGTATATATGTATATATGTATATATGTATATATGTATATATGTATATATGTATATATGTATATATGTATATATGTATATATGTATATATGTATATATGTATATATGTATATATGTATATATGTATATATGTATATATGTATATATGTATATATGTATATATGTATATATGTATATATGTATATATGTATATATGTATATATGTATATATGTATATATGTATATATGTATATATGTATATATGTATATATGTATATATGTATATATGTATATATGTATATATGTATATATGTATATATGTATATATGTATATATGTATATATGTATATATGGTATATATGTATATATGTATATATGTATATATGTATATATGTATATTGTATATATGTATATATGTATATATGTATATATGTATATATGTATATATGTATATATGTATATATGTATATATGTATATATGTATATATGTATATATGTATATATGTATATATGTATATATGTATATATGTATATATGTATATATGTATATATGTATATATGTATATATGTATATATGTATATATGTATATATGTATATATGTATATATGTATATATGTATATATGTATATATGTATATATGTATATATGTATATATGTATATATGTATATATGTATATATGTATATATGTATATATGTATATATGTATATATGTATATATGTATATATGTATATATGTATATATGTATATATGTATATATGTATATATGTATATATGTATATATGTATATATGTATATATATATATATATATATACATCTACATCTACATCTACATCTACATATACATATACATATACATATACATATACATATACATATACATATACATATACATATACATATACATATACATATACATATACATATACATATACATATACATAGAATATGCATATGCATATGCATATGCATATGCATATGCATATGCATATGCATATGCATATGCATATACATATACATATACATATACATATACATATACATATACATATACATATACATATACATATACATATACATATCTCCGTCTCCATATCTCCATATCTCCATATCTCCATATCTCCATATCTCCATATCTCCATATCTCCATATCTCCATATCTCCATATCTCCATATCTCCATATCTCCATATCTCCATATCTCCATATCTCCATATCTCCATATCTCCATATCTCCATATCTCCATATCTCCATATCTCCATATCTCCATATCTCCATATCTCCATATCTCCATATCTCCATATCTCCATATCTCCATATCTCCATATCTCCATATCTCCATATCTCCATATCTCCATATCTCCATATCTCCATATCTCCATATCTCCATATCTCCATATCTCCATATCTCCATATCTCCATATCTCCATATCTCCATATCTCCATATCTCCATATCTCCATATCTCCATCTCTCCATCTCTCCATCTCTCCATCTCTCCATCTCTCCATCTCTCCATCTCTCCATCTCTCCATCTCTCCATCTCTCCATCTCTCCATCTCTCCATCTCTCCATCTCTCCATCTCTCCATCTCTCCATCTCTCCATCTCTCCATCTCTCCATCTCTCCATCTCTCCATCTCTCCATCTCTCCATCTCTCCATCTCTCCATCTCTCCATCTCTCCATCTCTCCATCTCTCCATCTCTCCATCTCTCCATCTCTCCATCTCTCCATCTCTCCATCTCTCCATCTCTCCATCTCTCCATCTCTCCATCTCTCCATCTCTCCATCTCTCCATCTCTCCATCTCTCCATCTCTCCATCTCTCCATCTCTCCATCTCTCCATCTCTCCATCTCTCCATCTCTCCATCTCTCCATCTCTCCATCTCTCCATCTCTCCATCTCTCCATCTCTCCATCTCTCCATCTCTCCATCTCTCCATCTCTCCATCTCTCCATCTCTCCATCTCTCCATCTCTCCATCTCTCCATCTCTCCATCTCTCCATCTCTCCATCTCTCCATCTCTCCATCTCTCCATCTCTCCATCTCTCCATCTCTCCATCTCTCCATCTCTCCATCTCTCCATCTCTCCATCTCTCCATCTCTCCATCTCTCCATCTCTCCATCTCTCCATCTCTCCATCTCTCCATCTCTCCATCTCTCCATCTCTCCATCTCTCCATCTCTCCATCTCTCCATCTCTCCATCTCTCCATCTCTCCATCTCTCCATCTCTCCATCTCTCCATCTCTCCATCTCTCCATCTCTCCATCTCTCCATCTCTCCATCTCTCCATCTCTCCATCTCTCCATCTCTCCATCTCTCCATCTCTCCATCTCTCCATCTCTCCATCTCTCCATCTCTCCATCTCTCCATCTCTCCATCTCTCCATCTCTCCATCTCTCCATCTCTCCATCTCTCCATCTCTCCATCTCTCCATCTCTCCATCTCTCCATCTCTCCATCTCTCCATCTCTCCATCTCTCCATCTCTCCATCTCTCCATCTCTCCATCTCTCCATCTCTCCATCTCTCCATCTCTCCATCTCTCCATCTCTCCATCTCTCCATCTCTCCATCTCTCCATCTCTCCATCTCTCCATCTCTCCATCTCTCCATCTCTCCATCTCTCCATCTCTCCATCTCTCCATCTCTCCATCTCTCCATCTCTCCATCTCTCCATCTCTCCATCTCTCCATCTCTCCATCTCTCCATCTCTCCATCTCTCCATCTCTCCATCTCTCCATCTCTCCATCTCTCCATCTCTCCATCTCTCCATCTCTCCATCTCTCCATCTCTCCATCTCTCCATCTCTCCATCTCTCCATCTCTCCATCTCTCCATCTCTCCATCTCTCCATCTCTCCATCTCTCCATCTCTCCATCTCTCCATCTCTCCATCTCTCCATCTCTCCATCTCTCCATCTCTCCATCTCTCCATCTCTCCATCTCTCCATCTCTCCATCTCTCCATCTCTCCATCTCTCCATCTCTCCATCTCTCCATCTCTCCATCTCTCCATCTCTCCATCTCTCCATCTCTCCATCTCTCCATCTCTCCATCTCTCCATCTCTCCATCTCTCCATCTCTCCATCTCTCCATCTCTCCATCTCTCCATCTCTCCATCTCTCCATCTCTCCATCTCTCCATCTCTCCATCTCTCCATCTCTCCATCTCTCCATCTCTCCATCTCTCCATCTCTCCATCTCTCCATCTCTCCATCTCTCCATCTCTCCATCTCTCCATCTCTCCATCTCTCCATCTCTCCATCTCTCCATCTCTCCATCTCTCCATCTCTCCATCTCTCCATCTCTCCATCTCTCCATCTCTCCATCTCTCCATCTCTCCATCTCTCCATCTCTCCATCTCTCCATCTCTCCATCTCTCCATCTCTCCATATCTCCATATCTCCATATCTCCATATCTCCATATCTCCATATCTCCATATCTCCATATCTCCGTATCTCCATATCTCCGTATCTCCATATCTCCATATCTCCATATCTCCATATCTCCATATCTCCATATCTCCATATCTCCATATCTCCATATCTCCATATCTCCATATCTCCATATCTCCATATCTCCATATCTCCATATCTCCATATCTCCATATCTCCATATCTCCATATCTCCATATCTCCATATCTCCATATCTCCATATCTCCATATCTCCATATCTCCATATCTCCATATCTCCATATCTCCATATCTCCATATCTCCATATCTCCATATCTCCATATCTCCATATCTCCATATCTCCATATCTCCATATCTCCATATCTCCATATCTCCATATCTCCATATCTCCATATCTCCATATCTCCATATCTCCATATCTCCATATCTCCATATCTCCATATCTCCATATCTCCATATCTCCATATCTCCATATCTCCATATCTCCATATCTCCATATCTCCATATCTCCATATCTCCATATCTCCATATCTCCATATCTCCATATCTCCATATCTCCATATCTCCATATCTCCATATCTCCATATCTCCATATCTCCATATCTCCATATCTCCATATCTCCATATCTCCATATCTCCATATCTCCATATCTCCATATCTCCATATCTCCATATCTCCATATCTCCATATCTCCATATCTCCATATCTCCATATCTCCATATCTCCATATCTCCATATCTCCATATCTCCATATCTCCATATCTCCATATCTCCATATCTCCATATCTCCATATCTCCATATCTCCATATCTCCATATCTCCATATCTCCATATCTCCATATCTCCATATCTCCATATCTCCATATCTCCATATCTCCATATCTCCATATCTCCATATCTCCATATCTCCATATCTCCATATCTCCATATCTCCATATCTCCATATCTCCATATCTCCATATCTCCATATCTCCATATCTCCATATCTCCATATCTCCATATCTCCATATCTCCATATCTCCATATCTCCATATCTCCATATCTCCATATCTCCATATCTCCATATCTCCATATCTCCATATCTCCATATCTCCATATCTCCATATCTCCATATCTCCATATCTCCATATCTCCATATCTCCATATCTCCATATCTCCATATCTCCATATCTCCATATCTCCATATCTCCATATCTCCATATCTCCATATCTCCATATCTCCATATCTCCATATCTCCATATCTCCATATCTCCATATCTCCATATCTCCATATCTCCATATCTCCATATCTCCATATCTCCATATCTCCATATCTCCATATCTCCATATCTCCATATCTCCATATCTCCATATCTCCATATCTCCATATCTCCATATCTCCATATCTCCATATCTCCATATCTCCATATCTCCATATCTCCATATCTCCATATCTCCATATCTCCATATCTCCATATCTCCATATCTCCATATCTCCATATCTCCATATCTCCATATCTCCATATCTCCATATCTCCATATCTCCATATCTCCATATCTCCATATCTCCATATCTCCATATCTCCATATCTCCATATCTCCATATCTCCATATCTCCATATCTCCATATCTCCATATCTCCATATCTCCATATCTCCATATCTCCATATCTCCATATCTCCATATCTCCATATCTCCATATCTCCATATCTCCATATCTCCATATCTCCATATCTCCATATCTCCATATCTCCATATCTCCATATCTCCATATCTCCATATCTCCATATCTCCATATCTCCATATCTCCATATCTCCATATCTCCATATCTCCATATCTCCATATCTCCATATCTCCATATCTCCATATCTCCATATCTCCATATCTCCATATCTCCATATCTCCATATCTCCATATCTCCATATCTCCATATCTCCATATCTCCATATCTCCATATCTCCATATCTCCATATCTCCATATCTCCATATCTCCATATCTCCATATCTCCATATCTCCATATCTCCATATCTCCATATCTCCATATCTCCATATCTCCATATCTCCATATCTCCATATCTCCATATCTCCATATCTCCATATCTCCATATCTCCATATCTCCATATCTCCATATCTCCATATCTCCATATCTCCATATCTCCATATCTCCATATCTCCATATCTCCATATCTCCATATCTCCATATCTCCATATCTCCATATCTCCATATCTCCATATCTCCATATCTCCATATCTCCATATCTCCATATCTCCATATCTCCATATCTCCATATCTCCATATCTCCATATCTCCATATCTCCATATCTCCATATCTCCATATCTCCATATCTCCATATCTCCATATCTCCATATCTCCATATCTCCATATCTCCATATCTCCATATCTCCATATCTCCATATCTCCATATCTCCATATCTCCATATCTCCATATCTCCATATCTCCATATCTCCATATCTCCATATCTCCATATCTCCATATCTCCATATCTCCATATCTCCATATCTCCATATCTCCATATCTCCATATCTCCATATCTCCATATCTCCATATCTCCATATCTCCATATCTCCATATCTCCATATCTCCATATCTCCATATCTCCATATCTCCATATCTCCATATCTCCATATCTCCATATCTCCATATCTCCATATCTCCATATCTCCATATCTCCATATCTCCATATCTCCATATCTCCATATCTCCATATCTCCATATCTCCATATCTCCATATCTCCATATCTCCATATCTCCATATCTCCATATCTCCATATCTCCATATCTCCATATCTCCATATCTCCATATCTCCATATCTCCATATCTCCATATCTCCATATCTCCATATCTCCATATCTCCATATCTCCATATCTCCATATCTCCATATCTCCATATCTCCATATCTCCATATCTCCATATCTCCATATCTCCATATCTCCATATCTCCATATCTCCATATCTCCATATCTCCATATCTCCATATCTCCATATCTCCATATCTCCATATCTCCATATCTCCATATCTCCATATCTCCATATCTCCATATCTCCATATCTCCATATCTCCATATCTCCATATCTCCATATCTCCATATCTCCATATCTCCATATCTCCATATCTCCATATCTCCATATCTCCATATCTCCATATCTCCATATCTCCATATCTCCATATCTCCATATCTCCATATCTCCATATCTCCATATCTCCATATCTCCATATCTCCATATCTCCATATCTCCATATCTCCATATCTCCATATCTCCATATCTCCATATCTCCATATCTCCATATCTCCATATCTCCATATCTCCATATCTCCATATCTCCATATCTCCATATCTCCATATCTCCGTATCTCCGTATCTCCATATCTCCGTATCTCCGTATCTCCGTATCTCCGTATCTCCGTATCTCCGTATCTCCGTATCTCCGTATCTCCGTATCTCCGTATCTCCGTATCTCCGTATCTCCGTATCTCCGTATCTCCGTATCTCCGTATCTCCGTATCTCCGTATCTCCGTATCTCCGTATCTCCGTATCTCCGTATCTCCGTATCTCCGTATCTCCGTATCTCCGTATCTCCGTATCTCCGTATCTCCGTATCTCCGTATCTCCGTATCTCCGTATCTCCGTATCTCCGTATCTCCGTATCTCCGTATCTCCGTATCTCCGTATCTCCGTATCTCCGTATCTCCGTATCTCCGTATCTCCGTATCTCCGTATCTCCGTATCTCCGTATCTCCGTATCTCCGTATCTCCGTATCTCCGTATCTCCGTATCTCCGTATCTCCGTATCTCCGTATCTCCGTATCTCCGTATCTCCGTATCTCCGTATCTCCGTATCTCCGTATCTCCGTATCTCCGTATCTCCGTATCTCCGTATCTCCGTATCTCCGTATCTCCGTATCTCCGTATCTCCGTATCTCCGTATCTCCGTATCTCCGTATCTCCGTATCTCCGTATCTCCGTATCTCCGTATCTCCGTATCTCCGTATCTCCGTATCTCCGTATCTCCGTATCTCCGTATCTCCGTATCTCCGTATCTCCGTATCTCCGTATCTCCGTATCTCCGTATCTCCGTATCTCCGTATCTCCGTATCTCCGTATCTCCGTATCTCCGTATCTCCGTATCTCCGTATCTCCGTATCTCCGTATCTCCGTATCTCCGTATCTCCGTATCTCCGTATCTCCGTATCTCCGTATCTCCGTATCTCCGTATCTCCGTATCTCCGTATCTCCGTATCTCCGTATCTCCGTATCTCCGTATCTCCGTATCTCCGTATCTCCGTATCTCCGTATCTCCGTATCTCCGTATCTCCGTATCTCCGTATCTCCGTATCTCCGTATCTCCGTATCTCCGTATCTCCGTATCTCCGTATCTCCGTATCTCCGTATCTCCGTATCTCCGTATCTCCGTATCTCCGTATCTCCGTATCTCCGTATCTCCGTATCTCCGTATCTCCGTATCTCCGTATCTCCATATCTCCATATCTCCATATCTCCATATCTCCATATCTCCATATCTCCATATCTCCATATCTCCATATCTCCATATCTCCATATCTCCATATCTCCTTATCTCCTATCTCCTATCTCCATATCTCCATATCTCCATATCTCCATATCTCCATATCTCCATATCTCCATATCTCCATATCTCCATATCTCCATATCTCCATATCTCCATATCTCCATATCTCCATATCTCCATATCTCCATATCTCCATATCTCCATATCTCCATATCTCCATATCTCCATATCTCCATATCTCCATATCTCCATATCTCCATATCTCCATATCTCCATATCTCCATATCTCCATATCTCCATATCTCCATATCTCCATATCTCCATATCTCCATATCTCCATATCTCCATATCTCCATATCTCCATATCTCCATATCTCCATATCTCCATATCTCCATATCTCCATATCTCCATATCTCCATATCTCCATATCTCCATATCTCCATATCTCCATATCTCCATATCTCCATATCTCCATATCTCCATATCTCCATATCTCCATATCTCCATATCTCCATATCTCCATATCTCCATATCTCCATATCTCCATATCTCCATATCTCCATATCTCCATATCTCCATATCTCCATATCTCCATATCTCCATATCTCCATATCTCCATATCTCCATATCTCCATATCTCCATATCTCCATATCTCCATATCTCCATATCTCCATATCTCCATATCTCCATATCTCCATATCTCCATATCTCCATATCTCCATATCTCCATATCTCCATATCTCCATATCTCCATATCTCCATATCTCCATATCTCCATATCTCCATATCTCCATATCTCCATATCTCCATATCTCCATATCTCCATATCTCCATATCTCCATATCTCCATATCTCCATATCTCCATATCTCCATATCTCCATATCTCCATATCTCCATATCTCCATATCTCCATATCTCCATATCTCCATATCTCCATATCTCCATATCTCCATATCTCCATATCTCCATATCTCCATATCTCCATATCTCCATATCTCCATATCTCCATATCTCCATATCTCCATATCTCCATATCTCCATATCTCCATATCTCCATATCTCCATATCTCCATATCTCCATATCTCCATATCTCCATATCTCCATATCTCCATATCTCCATATCTCCATATCTCCATATCTCCATATCTCCATATCTCCATATCTCCATATCTCCATATCTCCATATCTCCATATCTCCATATCTCCATATCTCCATATCTCCATATCTCCATATCTCCATATCTCCATATCTCCATATCTCCATATCTCCATATCTCCATATCTCCATATCTCCATATCTCCATATCTCCATATCTCCATATCTCCATATCTCCATATCTCCATATCTCCATATCTCCATATCTCCATATCTCCATATCTCCATATCTCCATATCTCCATATCTCCATATCTCCATATCTCCATATCTCCATATCTCCATATCTCCATATCTCCATATCTCCATATCTCCATATCTCCATATCTCCATATCTCCATATCTCCATATCTCCATATCTCCATATCTCCATATCTCCATATCTCCATATCTCCATATCTCCATATCTCCATATCTCCATATCTCCATATCTCCATATCTCCATATCTCCATATCTCCATATCTCCATATCTCCATATCTCCATATCTCCATATCTCCATATCTCCATATCTCCATATCTCCATATCTCCATATCTCCATATCTCCATATCTCCATATCTCCATATCTCCATATCTCCATATCTCCATATCTCCATATCTCCATATCTCCATATCTCCATATCTCCATATCTCCATATCTCCATATCTCCATATCTCCATATCTCCATATCTCCATATCTCCATATCTCCATATCTCCATATCTCCATATCTCCATATCTCCATATCTCCATATCTCCATATCTCCATATCTCCATATCTCCATATCTCCATATCTCCATATCTCCATATCTCCATATCTCCATATCTCCATATCTCCATATCTCCATATCTCCATATCTCCATATCTCCATATCTCCATATCTCCATATCTCCATATCTCCATATCTCCATATCTCCATATCTCCATATCTCCATATCTCCATATCTCCATATCTCCATATCTCCATATCTCCATATCTCCATATCTCCATATCTCCATATCTCCATATCTCCATATCTCCATATCTCCATATCTCCATATCTCCATATCTCCATATCTCCATATCTCCATATCTCCATATCTCCATATCTCCATATCTCCATATCTCCATATCTCCATATCTCCATATCTCCATATCTCCATATCTCCATATCTCCATATCTCCATATCTCTCCATATCTCCATATCTCCATATCTCCATATCTCCATATCTCCATATCTCCATATCTCCATATCTCCATATCTCCATATCTCCATATCTCCATATCTCCATATCTCCATATCTCCATATCTCCATATCTCCATATCTCCATATCTCCATATCTCCATATCTCCATATCTCCATATCTCCATATCTCCATATCTCCATATCTCCATATCTCCATATCTCCATATCTCCATATCTCCATATCTCCATATCTCCATATCTCCATATCTCCATATCTCCATATCTCCATATCTCCATATCTCCATATCTCCATATCTCCATATCTCCATATCTCCATATCTCCATATCTCCATATCTCCATATCTCCATATCTCCATATCTCCATATCTCCATATCTCCATATCTCCATATCTCCATATCTCCATATCTCCATATCTCCATATCTCCATATCTCCATATCTCCATATCTCCATATCTCCATATCTCCATATCTCCATATCTCCATATCTCCATATCTCCATATCTCCATATCTCCATATCTCCATATCTCCATATCTCCATATCTCCATATCTCCATATCTCCATATCTCCATATCTCCGTATCTCCATATCTCCGTATCTCCGTATCTCCGTATCTCCGTATCTCCGTATCTCCGTATCTCCGTATCTCCGTATCTCCGTATCTCCGTATCTCCGTATCTCCATATCTCCATATCTCCATATCTCCATATCTCCGTATCTCCATATCTCCATATCTCCATATCTCCGTATCTCCATATCTCCGTATCTCCGTATCTCCGTATCTCCGTATCTCCGTATCTCCGTATCTCCGTATCTCCGTATCTCCGTATCTCCGTATCTCCGTATCTCCGTATCTCCGTATCTCCGTATCTCCGTATCTCCGTATCTCCGTATCTCCGTATCTCCGTATCTCCGTATCTCCGTATCTCCGTATCTCCGTATCTCCGTATCTCCGTATCTCCGTATCTCCGTATCTCCGTATCTCCGTATCTCCGTATCTCCGTATCTCCGTATCTCCGTATCTCCGTATCTCCGTATCTCCGTATCTCCGTATCTCCGTATCTCCGTATCTCCGTATCTCCGTATCTCCGTATCTCCGTATCTCCGTATCTCCGTATCTCCGTATCTCCGTATCTCCGTATCTCCGTATCTCCGTATCTCCGTATCTCCGTATCTCCGTATCTCCGTATCTCCGTATCTCCGTATCTCCGTATCTCCGTATCTCCGTATCTCCGTATCTCCGTATCTCCGTATCTCCGTATCTCCGTATCTCCGTATCTCCGTATCTCCGTATCTCCGTATCTCCGTATCTCCGTATCTCCGTATCTCCGTATCTCCGTATCTCCGTATCTCCGTATCTCCGTATCTCCGTATCTCCGTATCTCCGTATCTCCGTATCTCCGTATCTCCGTATCTCCGTATCTCCGTATCTCCGTATCTCCGTATCTCCGTATCTCCGTATCTCCGTATCTCCGTATCTCCGTATCTCCGTATCTCCGTATCTCCGTATCTCCGTATCTCCGTATCTCCGTATCTCCGTATCTCCGTATCTCCGTATCTCCGTATCTCCGTATCTCCGTATCTCCGTATCTCCGTATCTCCGTATCTCCGTATCTCCGTATCTCCGTATCTCCGTATCTCCGTATCTCCGTATCTCCGTATCTCCGTATCTCCGTATCTCCGTATCTCCGTATCTCCGTATCTCCGTATCTCCGTATCTCCGTATCTCCGTATCTCCGTATCTCCGTATCTCCGTATCTCCGTATCTCCGTATCTCCGTATCTCCGTATCTCCGTATCTCCGTATCTCCGTATCTCCGTATCTCCGTATCTCCGTATCTCCGTATCTCCGTATCTCCGTATCTCCGTATCTCCGTATCTCCGTATCTCCGTATCTCCGTATCTCCGTATCTCCGTATCTCCGTATCTCCGTATCTCCGTATCTCCGTATCTCCGTATCTCCGTATCTCCGTATCTCCGTATCTCCGTATCTCCGTATCTCCGTATCTCCGTATCTCCGTATCTCCGTATCTCCGTATCTCCGTATCTCCGTATCTCCGTATCTCCGTATCTCCGTATCTCCGTATCTCCGTATCTCCGTATCTCCGTATCTCCGTATCTCCGTATCTCCGTATCTCCGTATCTCCGTATCTCCGTATCTCCGTATCTCCGTATCTCCGTATCTCCGTATCTCCGTATCTCCGTATCTCCGTATCTCCGTATCTCCGTATCTCCGTATCTCCGTATCTCCGTATCTCCGTATCTCCGTATCTCCGTATCTCCGTATCTCCGTATCTCCGTATCTCCGTATCTCCGTATCTCCGTATCTCCGTATCTCCGTATCTCCGTATCTCCGTATCTCCGTATCTCCGTATCTCCGTATCTCCGTATCTCCGTATCTCCGTATCTCCGTATCTCCGTATCTCCGTATCTCCGTATCTCCGTATCTCCGTATCTCCGTATCTCCGTATCTCCGTATCTCCGTATCTCCGTATCTCCGTATCTCCGTATCTCCGTATCTCCGTATCTCCGTATCTCCGTATCTCCGTATCTCCGTATCTCCGTATCTCCGTATCTCCGTATCTCCGTATCTCCGTATCTCCGTATCTCCGTATCTCCGTATCTCCGTATCTCCGTATCTCCGTATCTTCTCCGTATCTCCGTATCTCCGTATCTCCGTATCTCCGTATCTCCGTATCTCCGTATCTCCGTATCTCCGTATCTCCGTATCTCCGTATCTCCGTATCTCCGTATCTCCGTATCTCCGTATCTCCGTATCTCCGTATCTCCGTATCTCCGTATCTCCGTATCTCCGTATCTCCGTATCTCCGTATCTCCGTATCTCCGTATCTCCGTATCTCCGTATCTCCGTATCTCCGTATCTCCGTATCTCCGTATCTCCGTATCTCCGTATCTCCGTATCTCCGTATCTCCGTATCTCCGTATCTCCGTATCTCCGTATCTCCGTATCTCCGTATCTCCGTATCTCCGTATCTCCGTATCTCCGTATCTCCGTATCTCCGTATCTCCGTATCTCCGTATCTCCGTATCTCCGTATCTCCGTATCTCCGTATCTCCGTATCTCCCTATCTCCCTATCTCCCTATCTCCGTATCTCCGTATCTCCCTATCTCCCTATCTCCGTATCTCCGTATCTCCGTATCTCCGTCTCTCCGTCTCTCCGTCTCTCCGTCTCTCCGTCTCTCCGTCTCTCCGTCTCTCCGTCTCTCCGTCTCTCCGTCTCTCCGTCTCTCCGTCTCTCCGTCTCTCCGTCTCTCCGTCTCTCCATCTCTCCATCTCTCCATCTCTCCATCTCTCCATCTCTCCATCTCTCCATCTCTCCATCTCTCCATCTCTCCATCTCTCCATCTCTCCATCTCTCCATCTCTCCATCTCTCCATCTCTCCATCTCTCCATCTCTCCATCTCTCCATCTCTCCATCTCTCCATCTCTCCATCTCTCCATCTCTCCATCTCTCCATCTCTCCATCTCTCCATCTCTCCATCTCTCCATCTCTCCATCTCTCCATCTCTCCATCTCTCCATCTCTCCATCTCTCCATCTCTCCATCTCTCCATCTCTCCATCTCTCCATCTCTCCATCTCTCCATCTCTCCATCTCTCCATCTCTCCATCTCTCCATCTCTCCATCTCTCCATCTCTCCATCTCTCCATCTCTCCATCTCTCCATCTCTCCATCTCTCCATCTCTCCATCTCTCCATCTCTCCATCTCTCCATCTCTCCATCTCTCCATCTCTCCATCTCTCCATCTCTCCATCTCTCCATCTCTCCATCTCTCCATCTCTCCATCTCTCCATCTCTCCATCTCTCCATCTCTCCATCTCTCCATCTCTCCATCTCTCCATCTCTCCATCTCTCCATCTCTCCATCTCTCCATCTCTCCATCTCTCCATCTCTCCATCTCTCCATCTCTCCATCTCTCCATCTCTCCATCTCTCCATCTCTCCATCTCTCCATCTCTCCATCTCTCCATCTCTCCATCTCTCCATCTCTCCATCTCTCCATCTCTCCATCTCTCCATCTCTCCATCTCTCCATCTCTCCATCTCTCCATCTCTCCATCTCTCCATCTCTCCATCTCTCCATCTCTCCATCTCTCCATCTCTCCATCTCTCCATCTCTCCATCTCTCCATCTCTCCATCTCTCCATC
>JAXIVJ010013038.1:7500-38458 GCA_036785665.1 Chirona hameri
GTGGTGTGGGTGGGTGGGTGGGTGGGTGGGGGTGGGTGGGTGGGTGGTGGGGTGGGTGGGTGGGTGGGTGGGTGGGTGGGTGGTGGTGGGTGGTGGGTGGGTGGGTGGGGTGGGTGGGTGGGTGGGTGGGTGGGTGGGTGGGTGGGTGGGTGGGTGGTGGGGGTGGGGTGGGTGGGTGGGGTGGGTGGGTGTGGGGTGGTGGGTGGGTGGGGTGGGTGGGTGGGTGGGTGGGTGGGTGGGGGTGGGTGGGTGGGTGGTGGTGGGTGGAGTGGGTGGGGGGTGGGTGGGTGGGTGGGTGTGGGGGGGTGGGTGGGGTGGGTGGGTGGGTGGGTGGGTGGGGGGTGGGTGGTGGTGGGGGGGTGGGTGGGTGGGGTGGGTGGGTGGGTGGGGGTGGGTGGGTGGGGTGGGTGGGGGTGGTGGGGGTGGTGGGTGGGTGGGTGGGGGGTGGGTGGGTGGGTGGTGTGGGGTGGGTGGGTGGGTGGGTGGGTGGTGGGTGGGGGTGGGTGGGTGGGTGGGTGGTGGTGTGGGGGTGGGTGGGGGTGGGTGGGTGGGTGGGTGGGTGGGTGGGTGGGGTGGGTGGGTGGTGGGTGGTGTGGGGTGGGGGTGGTGGGGTGGGGGTGGGTGGGTGGGTGGGTGGGTGGGTGGTGGGTGGGTGTGGTGGGTGGTGTGGGTGGGTGGGTGGGTGTGTGGGTGGGTGGGTGGGGGTGGTGGGTGTGGTGGGTGGGTGGGTGGGTGGGTGGGTGGGTGGGTGGGTGGTGGTGGTGGGGGGGTGGGTGGGTGGGTGGGGGGGGGGGGGTGGGGGGGGGGTGGGGTGGGGGGTGGGTGGGTGGGGGGTGGGGTGGTGTGGGTGGGTGGGTGGGGTGGGTGGTTGGGGGGTGGGGGGTGGGTGGGTGGGTGGGTGGGGGGTGGGTGGGGTGGGTGGGTGGGTGGGTGGGTGGGTGGGTGGGTGGGTGGGTGGGTGGGGGGGGTGGGTGGTGGGTGGTGGGTGGGGTGGGTGGGGGTGGGTGGGGTGGTGTGGGTGGTGGGTGGGTGGGGTGGGGGGGTGGGTGGGTGGTGGTGGGTGGGGGGGTGGGTGGGTGGGTGGGTGGGTGGGTGGGTGGGTGGGTGGGTGGGTGGGGTGGTGGGTGGGTGGGTGGGGTGGGTGGGTGGTGGGTGGGTGGGTGGGGTGGGTGGGTGGGTGGGGTGGGTGGGTGGGTGGGTGGGTGGGTGGGTGGGTGGGTGTGGGGGTGGGTGGGTGGGGGGTGGGGTGGGTGGGTGGGTGGGGTGGGTGGGTGGGTGGGTGGAGGGGGGTGTGGTGGGTGTGTGGGTGGGTGGGGTGGGGTGGGTGGGTGGGTGGGTGGGTGGGTGGGTGGTGGTGGTGGGTGGGTGGGTGGGTGGGTGGGTGGGTGGGTGGGTGGGTGGGTGGGTGGGTGGGGGTGGGTGGGTGGGTGGGAGTGGGTGGGTGGGTGGTGGGGGTGGGTGGTGTGGTTGTTGGGTGGGTGGGTGGCGGTGGGTGGGTGGGTGGGTGGGTGGGTGGGTGGGTGGGTTGGGTGGGTGGGGGGTGGTGTGGGTTGGGTGGGTTGTGGGTGGGTGGGGTGGGTGGGTGGGTGGGTGGGTGGGTGGGTGGGTGGTGGGTGGGTGGGTGGGGTGGGTGGGTGGGTGGTGGGTGGGTGGGTGGGTGGGGTGGGTGGGTGGTGTGGTGGGTGGGGTGGGGTGGGTGGGGTGGGTGGGGTGGGTGTGGGTGGGTGTGGTGGGTGGGTGGGTGGGGTGGTGTGGGTGGGTGTGTCGTGTGGTGGTGTGTGTGTGTGTGGTGTGTGGTGTGTGTGTGTGTGGTGTGTGTGTGTGTGTGGTGTGTGTGTGTTTGTGTGTGTGTAGTGTGTTGGTGTGTTTGTTGGTCTGTGTTGTAGTTTATTTATGTATTATTTATGTAGTATTTATATATATATATATATATATACTATATATATATATATATATTAATATATATTAAACGTGCTTCTGTCAATGTGACGCTTGTCATGCAATACTGCCGCTACTTTGCCACAAATGGCTGTCGCCTACATGCAGTCCAGCAGCGTTGAATCACCAGTGTCATAAAGGCCACTTCATTGGAGGCAACTTGGCACGAACGTAGCGGAGAACGGACATTCGAAGGCATTGTTTCGGCGCGGAAAACGTTAGCGATCCAGTCATGTTGCTAGGTGTGAAACGACTTTCAACGGTACGAGCAGGGATAGTGGCTATGGGCAACAGTCAGCACAGTTCACGAAGACATTTAAGGAACATGTAAACAGGTCACAAATATGGTTTATCGTTCACTGAACGAAGGTGTGAAGACCCGGTTCTCCTGCCCATCATATTAATTCTGGAGTTGAATCCAATGTTGAGCAACACTTTGTGCATCCTTTAGGGGTCATTCATCAAGGCATTTTAGATGTTCTCGACAAACGTTGTGACGGCCTCCTCATCGCTAAGTCAACTCGCTTTTGTGTTTTTTTTTTGTTGTTGTTACGTTTCTCCCGTCCATGTCCAACGTATTATAAAGATAGCTCCCACATGAACAGACTCAAGGAGCACGGCACCATACGACACTCCGCGATGCCTCCCCACCTCGGGGCTCGGACTCACCTTCAACAGTCCCTGGTAGTCTGGCGGTACTTCGGAGGGCACTGGGCGCCTCCTCTCCCTCGTCCCCAGTCTCTCACACTCCACTCCAGAGGCACAACCACACAGAGTGTCCGCTCCTCCGCTGACCACGTCACACCACTGTGTCACCGCCACAGGCCGGATACGCGTGCGTCTGTCACCGCGCTGTCACCTGACCGTCACCGCGCTGTCACCTGACCGGGGTCCGTGCGTCGGTCACCGGCTCGCGGTCCGCGCTCGTACACTCCTCGCGCCTCACGCCGCTGCCTGCCGCCCTGCCACTGACGCCGCCGCCGCCGCCGCCGCAGCAGCAGCGCCCCGTGCGGAGGACGCCGGCCCCGGCGGCCAGCGGCGAGGCAGGCGTCACGCCGCCGGCGGCAGCGCGCAGAGGCGACGCCAGGCACGGTACAGCGGGTGGGTGGTGGTGCTCTGACACCACCACTGCCACCGCTTCTGTGAACAGGTGCAGGGTAGGACTAGCAGCTGTTTTGTCACTATCATAGGCTTGAGTTGACGGAGTGGCTGTGGTGTCGTTGCCTGTGCGCGCCACTGCGAGCGGGCTCGCTGAACACGGGCAGGTTCTACCGGTGTGCACCCGGCACCCCCCGCCGGCCGCCGCCGGCTGGTCCCAACTCCCAACCCAACTACAACAGCGGATATTCGGCACCAGGGGGACGGAGCGCCGGCTGGTTCCACTTTGATAGGGCAACACCGGCACCACATGGGCACCCCGGAACACGGGACGGGCACGGCTTACCAGCTCGTCCCTTCTCCGGCAGAGCTATACGGCACCCACGGAGTACCACAGCCAGCCGGATGCCGTTTTGTACCTATTCTTTTAGGAGTACTCGAGCACCCCACAACACGGCGTCGCCAACCGGGGGGGTGGGGGGGGGGTGGGGGGGGGGGGGGGGGGGGGGGTGGGGGGCTGAGGGCCCGCCCCCAGGATTGCTCTGACCGGTGTGCAGCCCCCCCCCCAGATTCACAGTATTTTAGCATTTATACCCTATGGAACTGCCCCTTAAGGCCTATTTTAAAGGGAAAAACACGGGGAGGGGGGGTTTGTCATAACATTCAAACATAGCACACAAAGGCAAAAAAGACGTAAAGCATGACTGATGATAAATGCCAGTTAAATGGAAATAATGTACTTTTTCCCCACAAAAATGGAGTTATCACTTGAAATCGACAGACGAAGCCCAAATATATTGTAAATTTATTACATTTTGCATATAAACATTCCTACCGAAATATATTTGAAGTTAAAGTTGATAAACGTTCCACACTTTAAAAACGACCGGTACTCTCAAGTACCCTACCTGCAACGAATTTCGGTGTTCAACAAAATCCGGTCTTACTTTTTGACGAAATGGTATGGAAAATATGTCTTCCACTCTGTTTTATCGGGATTATGTGCCATACTGCCCTTAAATATTAACAAACATTGAATAAAAAACGCAACAAAATTAGCAGTTAACTTATGCACCCAACGACGGCCTATTTAGTGGTTGTGACTTGCCGACCCTCAACTTTTGCAAATTGGTTCATGTATTTTCAACATTAGGAGTTGTATTTTGTATTGTATCTGGCTGTATATAACACTAGGCTTAAGTTTATCATTAGAAACAAACACACAATCATCATGAAACAATGACAAAAATGGCAATGAAATCGGAAGTTCACTTAGGCAACCCAGATCGCAAACGGCGACCTATTTAGTGTCGAGCCATTTGTTTCATTGCCCAATCAGAGACGTTATCAGTTGTCACGCTTATTGGCGCACTTACATCATTTTCTGGCCCTATGACTTGTTTACAAATCAACATTCAAAACCAAAGATAGTGATGAATCATACTGTTCGTCACCATATATAAGTACTACAGTATTTTTAATTTCCCAAAATGTAATTTTCGAAATATAAAAAGTTGTTATTTCACTTTTAAATTGAGATGCGATCAATTTGATACCATACATGCGTAATACAATAATGCAGATAAATAAGTCAAAAGGTCATGATTTCCCTTTAACCGTGTTTTTTTGCCCAACAACTCACGCCATACCATTACCATAGGTGTTAAACATTTCATTTTGTATTGCTGCAAAGTACTTCTTCCGAACTTGCACCTTTTTCGTAACTAAGTCCAACTTCCAATGTCCAAGGTCATGTTGTTTATGCCGCAATACTGTTTCAAATGTCATTCTTTGATTGAATAGGAACTACGGCTTCAATAATCAACGTTGGATCCAGTCAGCCAATCGAGCCAGAGCCCCCAAAAGAACTGGAAGGGGCCGCAAATTAACATTTCCTTATTAACAACCAACTATTTTCACAATACCCACGTTTCTATTTTTAAAAATGACACGAAATAAAATGTTAAGTATTGCTCAACTGATCCCATGGTTGCGGTAATTTTATCTAACTCCGTGTGGCAGGTTGAGCACGTTGGGCATGCAAGAGAATGAAGAGACCGAAGAAAACTCAAGGTTGATTACTCGAATACTTTAGGTATACATCCAGACAATGGCATCGCCAGATTTTTAGGTTGGGGTGGGGGAGATCTGTGTGGCAGACGTTAATCACGCGCAACAACGAGGGCGGATATCCTCCCCCTTAGGGTTTTTTCTTCGGAAATAGCGGAAAACGACGGCATTTCGCGCCGCCATTTTTGGCAAAACTGTTTGCCTATCAATTGTCTAAATCCTGTTAAATTTTTGACCTCGAGTCTCCCTCAGTTCAGGTAACTAGGTCAAGTCGAGTGATTGCACCTCCACAAACGTAAGGTCGTGCCGCAACCAGACTGTTTGACCGATCAGTTGGAAACTTACATGATTTAATCAGGTCACAAATACCTACAATTCTGCTATTTGGATGATTTGTATATCGGTGATCTAAGGTGAAGTCGATTTTGTGACCACGCCAATTATAAGTCATTGGAAACATGGAAGTGCATATAAATTCCCACAGGAAATGGCTAAATGTGCCCAATTTTCAAGGGCGTCGCCGTATTGTCACGGGGGACACCGCCCTCCCGGTCGTCAGACTGGGGGATTGTCCCCCCCCAGTTTTGGAGACATAAATTCATGCTTCGTTCGGAAATATTGCAGGTCTCAATATCATAAAAAGCATTTGGAAAAAGGTATCAGTGCAATGGATGAATTGAAGGGATCAGGACAATATTTTTACTTTTCTTGAGGGAAGTTGACAGTAATTTAAATGCAATTTCGGTAGCAGAAAACGGGCATATTATGGCGTTAATGTGCCCTATTTGTTGTTGCGGCACACTTTGTGCTTGCTGAAAGGAAACACCGGCAGATAGTTTTACGAATTCACTTTTTTTTTGCGCATGTCTTCAGTCACTTCGACCGAATAGCTGCAAAGACTTCTGAAAACCATGGCTACGGTCGGGCCGGTCATACGTATATTTTCCCCCGTAGTTGACGGAAGACCTCGCTCCGCTCGGTAATCAAACTGTTCATTCGGGGTCCTGACCTCGGCAATCTATCCATTCAAAAGCTTTGGACTAAGTTGATAAAAACAAAATATGCAAGCAATTGCGTTCAAGTTCTGCCCAAATGCGTTCGAAGTTTGCAAGCCGAGGTAGTTTTCGGATAACTACTTCATCCATTACTCCAGGTACATGAGTTACTTCATCCGCATCCGTTTCGGCCAGCCGTCCACAAATGACTACCCTGCATGAGCCGGCGGCAGTCACCGGTTCCGGGGCGATCCGTCCTCCTAGTACAGTTACGGGCAGCCCGGGTCGGTCAGCATGCAGAACAGTGAGATGCGCTGAGCTTATGAAGAAGATAGAAAAACACGCCAGTGACGTTGCCTTGTATTGCGTTGTTTAAAAATTGCGAAAATTGCGTTTCTAAAGACAAATTACAAGGTAAAAACGTATTTTCCTTTACATTGTCGCGAACCGTACTGATGGTTCATTCGGTTCATCGTCCCCCCCCACAGCACTCACAAATCCGGGGCGACGCCCCTGCCCAATTTTCACCAGTCACGAACCTTTTGCAAAATACATATAATATATAAATATCCATGAAACATTTTTGTCCTGCGACCTTCACGAGGTAAAATCTATTCACCCAGAAGCCATGCGTCATTTTTCTTCCATATTTTTTTTTACCGAATCAATATAGAGATTAGAGCAATGCTATTTTTACCATTGTGTTTGGCTTGTAGAGACACTTCGATCGATATCAAATGCGACCTTGACTTGACCTTGACCTGTCCTCGGGTCAGGTCAAGCGTAGGCCATCTTTCCTCACAGGTTTGTCTTGCTTTCACCTTCCCTAAATAAGAAAATTGACTGGACAAAAAAATGGGACCTAAATATTGATGGGGATAACTGCATGCATACACATTGTTGCTCGCCTGGTATTGAATGGTTCTGAATACCATTGACAACGTGCATTGGCGGATCCAGAACGGTGGTTGGGGGGGGGGGGGGGGCACGGGTTGTTGTTGGGAAAATTCCAAAAAGTCTCACACAATTCTGAAAACTCATCGGATTTCGTTTGCTTATGCATTGATAGCTGATTTAAAACAAACTTTCCTTAGTACAAGTTGTTTAGATTGTATATCAGGAAATGTGTCAATTTGGCTCCGATTTCAGGCTTCTTTTTTTGGGGGGGGGGGGGGGGAGGCATGGCCGCCTTAGCTCCCCCCCATGGATCCGCTAGTGACAACGTGTTTCTTACATATATAATCCCATGGCGTTTGTTTTGCCATTAGGCCGAAAGCTCAAAGCGATCGGGGTAGCATGGGCTATGGCCCAATTCGCTCCGGAGTCCTCTGGACTCTGCTCCAACCAATCCCGAGGGCTGGTCTCTATTTTGAAATCAAGTCAAAACATTCATAGTTAAACTTTGCGGAGAAAGAAAAGCAAAGAAAAGCGCCGTGCAGGTGTTCGGCACCACCTTCGCCGTGGCGGGGACGTCTAAACGCCCCCTTCTAACTCGTCTCCTATGGGGAGTAGACGGAATCCAAACACACCATTCGATAGCACGTCACAAATCATGTCGAAACTTATGTGTGATTTTTGGGCTCATGTCAAATTTGAGGTCATCAGAGGTCATCAAAGGTCAAATTTTCCAAGTATAGGACTTTGCTCCAGAAACCCCCAAATATCTCGAGACCTATGTATGATACCTAGGAACAAGCAAAAAAATCAATCGACAGCTCATGAAAAATGCAATCCCCCATAGTTGTCCTCACATTTTAGCTCAGGTCAATAGTTTAGCCTCCATAGGTCACCAAAGGTCACGATGGCATTTTCTGCAAAAAAAGTCGTTCGTGAATAACTTCTTATCGGTTGAACATAGAGCAATAACTTGTACCCCATCATGTTTGTCTCATCAATACGCTTTGAATCATGTTATGGTGACCAGGTTAGGTCAACTTCAAAATTTGACCTCAGGTCAAGGTCATTTGGTGACCCATGTAGGTCATTCTGCATATGGGGTGATGCGAATCGACGAGGCAAACACAGTGGTGTCATTCTCACGTCTTTATCTTTATTCTATCGAGAGTTATGGACAAAAAAGTGCTGGTGACCTCAGATGACCTCAGCTGACCTCACAGAGGTCACTGAGCAACAATCGCACCTGGGTCATCAATAATAAGCTAAAATAACATTATTATGAAATAATTGACCTAATCTAATGCATATTCTCTGAATAGGAAGCATTTGTCTATTTTCCCATTGACTCTAATTGGAGGTCACGAAATTGACCTGACCTTAGGTCACTGATATACAAAACCCGAGATATGCAAATTGTAGGTACTATTGGCCTTATGAAATCCTGCAAGTTTAAAATATCTCGGACAAACACTGTGGCTTCGGCACGACCACAAACATGTTTTTAGGTAAAGTTACTTGATGTGACCTGGTGACCTGAGCTGAGATGCCCCGAGGTAAAAACTTTGACACAATGTGGGTAATTGATGCTACAACAGCTGTGTCAAATTTTGCGTCGCTGCGCGTCGCCGCTTTTCCGCTATCCTTGAAAAACTTTAGGGGGCGTCTAAGCGTCCCCCGGGCACGGTGCTTTTGTGTAAGACACACACACACACACACACACACACACACACACACACACACACACACATACACACACACACACACACACACACACACACACACACACACACACACACACACACACACACACACACACACACACACACACACACACACACACACACACACACACACACACACACACACATACACACACACACACACACACACACACACACACACACACACACACACACACACACACACACACACACACACACACACACACACATACACACACACACACACACACACACACACACACACACACACACACACACACACACACACACACACATTTTTAGTGATACAAATTGCACCTGCCTCGAAACGCAAAGAGTCTTAGTGGGAAAGAAAGTAGGTAGGGTAATGGACATGCGCAACAGTGATTTCTGAAGAAAAGAATATCTGAAAGCATTATGGAAATATCTCCTCTGTCCCAACAATGGTCGTCGCCACCCGAGGGACCAGAGGGCCGGCCCCCCCAAGATCGCCCCGGACCCCAAGATTAGCAGGATTTTAATATTAACCCTATGGGAGTGGGGGGGGGGGGGGGGGGGGGTTTGCCCCGAACCCACTCCAAATTTTGTGTCGACGTACCTGGTCCAATAACCCCTGATCTACCCTACTCTGCGGTAAATGAGAAATTGTTCAAAGGATATTGAAATTCATGATATTTCGGAAAACATTTAAAGATACTTATTTTGGCTGGGAAATGCTCAAACTTAGGAATATCATGGAATTTATAATTGTATTTTTATCAATTTATTAACAATTTTCAGTAGAAGGGTTGTAGGACATTGGAATAAGCTACCAGGGGATGTCGCTGCTGCAGTGACACTTGCTTCCTTCAAAATTATATTAAATAAATACTTTACAGAGAAGAAAATAGTTTATAAATACTCGTGAGATTAAACTTCTTTTAGGCCGGTAGAGTAAGGTGATTTGAAGAGGCGAGACTGGTGTAGTGGGGGGGGGGGGGGGGGGGGGGGAGGGTATGTGCAACCTCGGATGGGCCCCAGATGCTCTTTGTTGCACTTTTCTTTTATGTCTTTATGTCTTTAACAGGTAAGTATATTTGATTTGATTTGAATACCTGTCAACCGAAAAATGACATGGAATTAATTAAATCAGGGTGGGCAAAATGTCTTGACTGGGGGGGGGGGGGGGGGGGCAGAACGGCTCACTGGGGAGGGGAGGATTTTCCCCCAGTTAACATGTTAAAATAGGCATTGTAATTCCCCCCAACCCCAACTGCCCCCTCAAACTCGTGGGCCCTGGCTGCCCCCACCTAAAAAATGTTGCGACACCACTGACCCCCAATATTGATTTGAGCACTCCCAATCATGACTTGAGCACCACCAAAGTTGAATGACTCAAAAGAATGTGTTGTTATTTGTATTCACCCCCCCCCCCCTCTCCACTAGGCGTGCAGTTATGATTTTTTATCAGGGGGGGGGGGGGCACGTCAGTGGCGGATCAAATTTCGCTCCAGTTGTTAACCGGAGGGAATGGGGGGGGGGGGGGGGGGGCAGGTCGTCAGCAGAATCGCATTTTATCTAGTGTAAACTGGTTTGCTCAGGGGGGGGGGGGGGGGGGGGGGGCATGGCCCCAGTGCCCCCCCCCCCCTCCTGGCTACGGCTCTGCCTACCGCCCGCTCAGCAACTTTTCGCAATAGTAACAACTGAGACCTGTTATTGAAATAGGCCTTGACCGTTCAATGAGCACCCGCAATAATTGTCATAGAACTACATCCCTGACCACAGCAAAGTGGTAGCCGGGAGCCCGGCTGGGATGGGGTGGGGATGGGTTCACGCCGGGACGGGTCGGGACGGGACGGGGAGGGGCTGATGGTCTCCCCGGCGCGGTTGGAACACACGGGGAACGGGAAGATATATGGCCCGTGGCCTCGTGTTGTGGTGACTCGCTGGGACACCGCCGGCCTAATTTACCACGCCGCAGAACTTCGCGGAATGTTTGTTTTAACGCGGACAGTTTCGTTCACACCAGGATGATCGAAACTGATTATTATTGCCTTTCAAATGAGCAAAAGAGGCGGCAGACATGCTAATGAACGACAGGCAACAGGAAAATTGGCAATACGATTCAGGTGCTGGCGTAGATGTACGCCAGTGCGTATAGTGATGCAGGCATTTTTTTACGTTTTTTCAAATTTGATTTGGAAACTCAAGACGACAATCAAAGCGACGACAAGCAGCCCCTGCAGGGAGAATTTCGCCCAGGGGGAGGGGGCAAATGGGATCAGAGGGGCCCTCGTAGCCAAGGAGGCCCACATCATTAAAACAGTACAGTGCGTTGTATGTTGTAAAACAACGACAAATAAGAATACGACAACGGAAAACAAGTGTATTGTTTTTCATTTTTGGGAGTGAAAAACACAAAATTTCGAAAATCCGAGATAGTCAGTTTTAATGTTGTCATTTCCTTTTTTCAACTTTTTTTACTTGCAATTTTCGTCAAAACTCGAATTTCTATGATTTTTGCAAGCATGTATTGTTTTTTCCACCAAAAAGTGCATGACATGACGTGATTAAAACGTCATTATCTCCCAAAGTGCTCCACCATTTGCATTGGCATGTTGTGATAAGACGTAGAATTGATGCAGCATAAGGTACTGAAGAATTGACGTCGATATCTATAATTATTTTCAAGTTATTGATAAAATCCGGGAGGGGGAGGGGGAGATTCTGCCACCTCCAGCGGTGCGCGGGTTAATGCAAATATTATCCTGAATCTTCTTCAATTCGGATTCAGGAAACAACACAGTACGACGTACGTACATACATGCCGACGTACGTGCAAATGTACAGCAGTTTACAAAATATCTACAAAATAACGAAATAACTTGCTCCACCTTGATTTACAGGAAGATTTGGATACAGTTTGCTTGGCAATTCTCTTGAAAAAATACACCGCATGGTGATACGAGGGGCACGATAGTCATATATTAATAAGAGGCATAAAATGTCAATAATAGATGAGGTTGCATCTAAGAAACAAATGATGAAAATTGGCGTCCCACAGGATTCAATTTTAGATAGATTCAATTTTAGATTCAATTTCTTTTATGTATTCTCTATATTAATGACATCAGCAATACAACAGAAATAGGCCCCTTTTACTTATTTGCTGATGATATACGGCAATTTATATTCAAGATAGAAATGCTGAAGAGCTGCAAATAAAGATTAATTAATTAATTCCAAAAATGACGAGTTGTTCCATGTAAATATATTATCACTAAACGCATCAAAGACAAGTTACTAAATCTATTCAAGATCAGTGACGTGACAAGATCTTGAAATAGTATTAAATGATACACCAATCACGATAAACCCATAGTCGTATATTACAACACGATAGTCATATATTAATAAGAGGCATAAAATGTCAATAATAGATGAGGTTACATCTAAGAAACAAATGATGAGAATTGGCGTCCCACAGGATTCAAATTTAGATAGATTCAATTTTAGATTCAATTTCTTTTATGTATTCTCTATATTAATGACATCAGCAATACAACAGAAATAGGTCCCTTTTACTTATTTGCTGATGATATACGGCAATTTATATTCAAGATAGAAATGTTGAAGAGCTGCAAATAAAGATTAATTAATTAATTCCAAAAATAACGAGTTGTTCCATGTAAATATATTATCACTAAACGCATCAAAGACAAATTACTAAATCTATTCAAGATCAGTGACGTGACAAGATCTTGAAATAGTATTAAATGATACACCAATCACGATAAACCCATGCATTAAATACTTAGGAGTTCTTGTAGATGAAAATCGTAAATGGAATAGTCATATAAATATCGTGTAATATGTCATATGTGCAGACTTGTCAATGATTCATATTTGTCATGAGTCGATTCACAGTGATTCACGGACCATAATGAATGATTCAATCATGATTCAATCACTCAACATTACCATAATGAATGATTCAATCATGATTCAATCACTCAACATTACCATAATGAATGATTCAATCATGATTCAATCCCTCAACATTACCATAATGAATGATTCAATCTTGATTCAATCACTCAACATTAAAGGGAAGTGTCGACTCCTTTGTCTAACTACTTTTATTTGGAATGTGCGACTAAGATTTTATGAGCGTGATATGGAGGTCATGCTCTACCTGTGTGCCAATTTGCATGCACATCAGAATAGTCTGCTGTTTGACCTTAAACATATGACCTGCTCTAAATCCTTTGATTTTGAATGTGCGACTCTAAGATTTCATGAGCGTGATAAGGGGAGCGTGAGCGTGAGCGTGAGCGTGATGTGTTCTACCAGTGTGCTAATTTGCATGCAAATCGGAATAGTCCGCTGTTTGACCTTAAACCTATCTGACCTGCTCTAACTCCTTTGATTTTGAATGTGCGACTCTAGGATTTTACCAGAAGGATCACTAGGTCGTGATCTATCGGTGTACCAATTTTGAAACCAATCCAAATAATCTGCGAATGTATTTCCGAATGTGAATGTGAATGTGAGCCAATTCGACACGCGTGTTGTTTATTTTGATTATAAAATGATATTGATAATATTTATTGTAATTGCAAATTCCAAGTTCCAAAAGCATTAATGACTTTACGTTTCACTTTTTTAAGCGAATAGAACATTTATTTTGATTTTGCATTAGGTATTATTTTTTATAAAGCATGATGTGGAATAAAGCGGCGCCGATGCGACAGTGATATTTGGGACATGCGGAGGTCATGCAAATGTTTGTTTATGATTTAGTTTTTGATATGGTATAGCCTAGAAATTAGGAAAAGGTGGGTACCTTTTGATAATTTTTCGTGTGAAAAAGGTGTGCGTGTACTGTGTGGTTTATGAACCAAAGTATGAGTTAGTTACCTTTTCTAAGTATTTAGGTACCTACCCCTAACCCTACCAGTTCCAAGGTATTCACCTAGTTAGGGCTGATTGAACGGTGGCTTTGTGCCCACTGGAGTTTGACACAAAGCCTCGCTTTCTTTACGCATATATGAATTACAGGCTACAGCTCAGGGCACAGAGCTCATTTAATTGGCCATTAAGTGCCTGGTTTGTCCACAGGGCACAGATGAATGCTGGGCCGCTGGCATATTTTGTGGACAGTTTATGCTGTTCGACCAAAAAAGAATGATTCTTTGAGCAATGAATGATTCAATCAGCCTATTTTCTCTGTATGAATGATTCAATCAGTGACTCACAACAGGTTTGCGCATGAAGTGAATCGATTCATGAGTCATTCATTTGAAATAAGAATGATTCAATCAAAAGTAGTCGATTCACATTGAATCATTGACAAGTCTGCATATGTGTGATAAGCCGTAATATATAGGAGTTATCGGAATATCCAAGCTTTATTTATCCCCACAGCAACTTCTATTGCAGTACAATGAATTAATTCCGCCCCATCTAAATTATAGGAATTATGACACTAACATTAAAAAGCCTTCGCTAGTGCGGAAACGAGCCATTTGTCCGCCCCAGTAGCTCAGTGGGAGAGCGCTGGGCTTCTGCCCTTTCCTGGTAGTGGCAGCCCGAGTTCGAGTCAAAGTCAAAGCCTACATTACCAAATCCTCCCAGACGTTACTAGCATACACTGAAAAACAATGACAACTTTCACTGGTCTTCCTTCGAGAGCCTCACCGGCGCTCGACCGGCAGACCACCTCTACCACCACAGGACCCCCTAAAGGCCAGCATAGAGTCCTCTACAGATCGGCAGGGGCCTCTTAAGGCCGGCAGATGGCCATCTGCAGATCGGCAGGGCCCTATAAAGGCCGACAGAGAACCCTCTACGCTCACTCTACATATTGCCTGGGACACTGGCAAATATACAGGGCCCCTCAAGACTGGAAAAGGGCCGTCTACATGTCGGCAGGGCCCTCTCAATGCCGGTAGAGGCCCTCTAAAGGCCGGCAGAGGGCCCTCTACAACCGGAAGGGGGCCACCTAAATGCCGACAGGGGGCCCTCTGCAGATCGGCAGGCCCTCTACATGCTGGCATGACACTCTAAAGGCGGGCAGAGGGCCCTCTACAGATCGGCAGGGCGCTCTGAAGTCCGGCAGGGGCCCTCTATAGATTGGCTGGGCACTCTGCAGATCGACAGGGCCCCTAAAGGCTGGAAGAGGGCCCTCTACAGGTCGGCAGGGCCCTCTAAATGCCGACAGAGGCATTTACATTACAGATTGACAGGGCGATATACAGATCGGGAGGGCCCTCTAAAGACCGGTAGAGGGCCCTCTCCAGATCGCCAGGGGCCTATAAAGGCCGACAGAGGACCCTCTACAACCGGAAGGGGCGATCTAAATGCGGATAGGGGGCCCTCTGCAGATCGTCAGGCCCTCTACATGCTGGAAGGGCCCTCTAAAGGCGAGCAGAGGGCCCTCTACAGATTGGCAGGGCCCTCTAAAGGCCAGCAAAGGGCCCTGTATAGATTGGCTGGGACACTCCTCTGCAGATCGACAGGGCCTCTACAGGCTGGAAGAGGGCCCTCTACAGGTCGGCAGGGCCCTCTGAATGCCGACAGAGACCCTCTACAGATTGGCAGGGCGATCTACAGATCAGCAGGGCCCTCTAAAGACCGGTAGAGGGCCCTCACCAGATCGGTAGGGACCCTCTACAGATTAGCAGGGCCCTATAAAGGCCGGCAGAGGGCCCTCTACAACCGGAAGGGGCCATCTAAATGCCGACAGGGGGCCTTCTACAGATCGGCAGGCCCTCTACATGCTGGAAGGGCCCTCTAAATGCGGGCAGAGAGCCCTCTACAGATCGGCAGGGCCCTCTAAAGGTCAGCAGAAGGCCCTCTACAGATTGGCTGGGACACTTTGCAGATCGACAGGGCCTCTAAAGCCTGGAAGAGGGCCCTCTACAGGTCGGCAGGTCCATCTAAATGCCGACAGAGGCCCTCTACAGATTGGCTGGGCGATCTACGATCGGCAGGGCCCTCTAAGGACCGGCAGAGGGCCCTCTCCAGATCAGCAGGGACCCTCTCCAGAATGGCAGGGCCCTATAAAGGCCGGCAGAGGGCCCTCTACAACCGGAAGGTGCCCTCTAAATGCCGACAGGCCGGCAGAGGGCCTGCATATTGGTAGGGCCCAGAAACTCTGCAGATCGGTAGGGCCCTTTAAAAGCTGGTAAAGGGCCCTATCCACACTGGCTGGAACCCCTTTTACGTATTTGCATATACATGCCTTTAACAGACAAGCAAGTGCTGTTATTCATTCGTGTTAAGATTTTTTCTTGGTTCGTGGGCTTTCTTTTATGCGACGTAAGGCGTTTTGCGGGCGCCTGACACCATCCAAAACACTGGGGCCTTGGTCCCCAGGCGGCCCTCGCTCGGTCGCCAGAGGGGCCCCTTGGCCTCCAGGGCGGGGGTGGGGGGGGGGGGGGGGGTATGGCTCCTTCTTGCCTACGCCCTTGACGACAAGACAACATGAAATGACATGACATGACGGCTGGCAAATTCACTGCATGGCGATGCTACTGTCAGCATGGCAGACCAACAATGGCGTCACCGTAAGGGGGACGGGGGGGGGGGGGGCGGCACCGTCCCCCTGCATGGTCGTCAGGCTGGGGGGATTGTCCCCCCCAGTTTTGGAGACATAAATCCATACTTTGTGCGGGAATATTGCAGGTTGCAATATCATAAAAGCATTTGGAAAAAAGTATCAGTGCAATGGAATAATGGAAGGAATCAGGTCGATATTTTGTACTTTTCTTGAGGGAAGTTGACAGGAATTTAAATGGAATTTCGGTAGCAGAAAAACGGACATATTATGGCGTTAATGTACCCTATTTGTTGTTTAGGCACACTTTGTGTTTGTGCTTGCTGAAAGGAAACACCGGTGAATAGTTTTACGACGACATGAACGTTTTTTTGTGTGCAAGTTTGCATTCACTTCGATAGAATAGCTGCAAAGAAATAAGCTTCTGAAAACCATGGCTAAGGTCGGGCCGCTCCTACGTATATTTCCCCCCTAGTTGACGGAAGACATCGCTCCGTTCGGTAATCAAACTGTTTATGCCGGGTCCTGACCTAGGAAATATATCCATTCAAAAGCTTCGGACTAAATTCATAAAATAAAATATGCAAGCGATTTCGTTCAAGTTATGCCCAAATGCGTTCAAAATTTGCAAACCGAGGTAGTTTTCGGATAACTACTTCATCCATTACTACAAGTACATGAGCTACTTCATCCGGATCCGTTTCTGCCAGCCGTCCACCAACGACTACCCCGCACAACGAGCCGGCGGCAGTCACCGGTTCCGGGACGATCCGTCCTCCTGTACAGTTACGGGCACCCGGGGTCGGCCAGCATGCAGAACAGTGAGATGCGCTGAGCTTATGAAGAAGATAGAAAAACACGCCAGTGACGTTGACTTGTATCGCACCACCGACCTTCTAAATATCTATCAAACCCCTGACCCTGACCCCCATGACCACCGAGCCAGTGTCTCCCGAAAGCAAAAAGCCAGTCTGGTGGCAGCCGGGTGCAGTGGCGGATCCAGGGGGGGGGGGGGGGGGGCACGGGGTTCATGACCCCCCCCCCTTGGGCCATGGGGCCACCACCGCGCCGTGGGGGCACCACCGCGCCGGGGCACCAGGGGCACCACCAAAATAAAGGAAAAAAAATCCGCGCCGCTACGTGGCGAAAATCATTCAGTGTTCTTTGAACCAAGGACACCACCGAGCCGGTGTGCCAGGGGCACCATCGTGACGGTAGGCGGCACCGTGTGGCGAGGGGAGACACCGGGGCACTGTGCCTGCTTGATTCCAGGAGGACGAACAATGGTCTGGTGCTGCCATGAAATCACAAGCGGTCTCTGGATAAAAAATCGCGAAATGATGCTACATTAAAATTGCTAAATTATGCCAAAAAATGTCCCTTCATGCCTTCCGTCCCTTGGGCTATGAAGGGGCAGCAGCGTGCCTTTATACCAGAGGCAACAACGTATCGGACTCTAGGGGCCCTGAGGCATTGGGCTGATACATATATATTATAGAACCTTTCGATTTTTTAGGGCCTAGTTATCCAGACAAAAACAAAAGAAAGCGAAAAATTCCGGGCCACTGCGCGGCGCAAATCAATCAGTGTTCTTTTCCAGTACAAAAGGGTCTAATATAGACTGTACACTAGGGCGTTTAAAAAATTTAAAGTTTTAAATTATAATGGGATCATCTATCGTCTGGTAACGCTTGATGAGCAGTCTCCAATTTGATCATTTCAATCAAATCGAAGAGTATTTAGGGGTCCCGCAAGTCCGTCAAAGTTTCATCTATGTAACCGGTCAGTGCCTCGTTCGAATCCCGTGGTCGACGATTCATAAACGTTTTTTTTCAGCAGCAAATAAGCATCTTTTTGGAACATCTGAAACTTCAGATCACAGAAAGTAGTGGAACAACATGTTTCCTTGCCACAATAGGCAGGCAAATTCAACTAAATATACCCAATCCCATATTCGAGCATTCCCAGAACCTGTCCGCAAAGCATCGACACAAAATTCGACCTGTAGGGGAATTTATTCTTCTTCCCGATTGCTGGCTTTATTTGTGCATTTAACAACCTAAAAACACGCGGCAAAACGTGGCAAGTAACATAGGTGCGGTACGTTCAGTTTGGGTTCAGGGGTGGACCCGGCGGTGGGCCACGATGATCTGCAGAAAATACTGCTGTTTTCGAACACGTTCTTGATCAGTGCAGTTTAGAAATGTTTTACCTTTTCCGATGCCTGGCTTCATGTGAGCATTAAAGTTGTTCAATGCACAAATGAAGCCAGGAATCGGAAAAGGTAAAACATTTATAAACCGCCCACTGGCGGATCTGGCGGGTTCGAGAATGGTAGGAGGGGGCTAAAATTTCGCTCCGCTTTATCAGCGAAAAGTTGTGTTAACTGGGGAAGGGAGGGGGGGGGGGGGGGGTGGAGTCGGGTCTTCAACGCGAAAAGTCGTTGAGCGGGGGGGGGGGGGGGGGGGGGGTCGGGTCATCAAAGCGAAAGTCATTGACCAGAGGGGATTTTCTTTTCTTCCTAATTATCACTTCTTACAACCAATGCAGGAACACGCGGGGCGGGGGACATCCTTGTATTGAATGTCCGTCATGTTCCTGTGGGGGCATTTGCTCCTAATGCCCCCCCCAACCCCCTGGATCCGCCAGTGGTAAAAAACAGACAAACCCAATTTTACCTTTTCTGTCGCTTTCAAACATATTTGTAGCTGAGTTCATGCTGAGTCTGATCTTGACTAGTTGGAAATGCTAAACATTGTGAGACCTCTTCTCATAGCACCCATACAATGCACCAGGATAGGTACCTAAGCATGGTGCAAAATGGGTGTCAGATTTAAAATTGGTACCTGAAATTACTTGAGTCTGGATATGACCTGAGGCCAAAGTAGCCATCCCAAGCTATAGTAATTTAACATGACCTTGACAATGCAAAATATTAACCTTACTTACACACTCACAAAGTGTGAATTTTATTTGGCTACATGTATACAGGGAAAAGGAAAACAACGATATCCAAGTCCCAGTCACAATTCCTCAAATACTGTCGAAATGCGTTCCACGCACGCTATTCAGCGCTATAAACTTTGGCGCCAAAACGCGACGTTTTTGAACTTACGATGGTTGTAGGAATCGCTCCAGATCGAAAATAACGCCAGACGTACCACGTATATTTGGGAATGTCGAATACAAAGTCAAGACCCATCATGCTTAGGAACAGTGGCGTACAGAGTATCAGGTCATGCAGGTCATGACCTGGTCCTTTGGACCCAAGGCGCCCATGCAAAGCTAGCGCCCCTCCGATCAGTCACGACGCCCCTCTGGCCAGTGACGGCGCCACTCCGGCCAGTGAGGACGCTCCCCAGCCAGTGACGGCACTCTTGCGGCCAGCGACGGCGCCCCCGGCCAGTGAGGGCGTCCTCTGCCATAGACAGCGCCTCCCCGGGCCGTGACAGCGCCCCTCCGACCAGTGACGGCGCCCCCTCCGGCCAGTGAAGGCGTCCCTCCGGCCAGTGTCCACGCCCCTCCGGCGAGTGACGGCGCATCTCCGGCTAGTGACGGCGCCCCTCCGGCCAGTGGCTCTTCTTCCGCACCGTGCGGAAGGAGAGGCGCCCCCGCAAAATTTCGCCAATATTGGTGGCGCCCCTGTCGATCGCGTGACGCCCCTCAAGGCAATGACCTGGTCATTAGTGAATTTCTGCGTACCGTACGCAGAAATTGGCAGTGGCGGCAGTGGCGGCGCCACTGCTTAGGGAGCCATAAGTCAGTCAACACTCAAGATATTGTATTGACATTTGGTTTGGGCATCGTCCATACCTGGTTCTCCAATATATATTCCGGCTTTTTCATATGATTGTATATTTTATATGATTTTATGAAGAACAAAAAATGGAGAAAAAAATCTACCAAATCAAAATTTTCAAACATATTCAAAAACCGGAATATATATTGGAGAACGAAGTATAGACAATACCCAAACCGAATTTCACAGCAATATCTTTAGTTTTGGCTGACTTATGGCTAGCTAAGTATGATGGGTCTGGGTTTTGTATTCGACATTTCCAAATATCTACGCACCACTTTCACTCCTGCTACCAAAATGCTACACAACGGAGGAAACACGAACGAGGAAACAAAATAGGATTTTTTTTTGTTCGCAAAAAGTTATTTTTTCGCAGTCAGTACCCATTTTTAATCGCCAGTTTCAGCGAATTTGGGTGTGAGGGGGGGGGGCTTAATTTCGATTGCCGCCCCTCTCGAGCGTGGGTGGGGGGGGGGGGGGGGGTTTGCCCCTGCCCCCTCGATCCGCCAGTTAACCGCCCTGATCAAGAACGTGTTCGAAAACAGCAGTATTTTCTGCAGATCATCGTGGCCCACCGCCGGATCCACCCCTGAACCCAAACTGAACGTACCGCACCTATGATACTTGCCACGTTTTGTCGCGTGTTTTTAGGTTGCGAAATTTTTAGGGTGCATGAAGACAGCAACGTGTTCGTATTCGTATTCAAATACGTATTCCAAGTAACTCCGATTTCGCCCAAATTTGCACACGATAAACCCAATGCCGTCAGTACACAGCCTATGCAGCTATACGGGAATGTAATACACGGTTTGACCTACAGAGGTCACAATAGGTCAAACAGGTCAAATACGCGGTACCCCCATAACTTTTCACCTATCTGACTTAGAGAAACATTCTCTGATTCAAAAATACTTGGAACAAGGTGAGCATCATGCACAAATCAAGATTGGACCATACCGGGTCACTGTTTGACCTCAGATACAAAATGTTTCTTTTTCCAATGGGTGATAACTATTTTCGCGGTGCCCTACAACATCTCAGAACACGCACTCATATCTGCAATGGAGCACATAACCATCCGCAAGTGACCAAAGTTTATGCACAACACAACAGATGACCTTACTCTGCTACCGTCTGACTTAAGGTCACACAAACACGTGACAAAACGGGTTTGGCCCAAACTCGCGGTACCGCATAACTCCTACAATAATTGAAGTAGACGAGTCATCCCAGTGCCACAATTTTCGCGTTAGCCCGTAGATGGTGCACAACAAACACAAAAATTATCCGAAAATGTCCCCGTTTGACCTCAGGTCACGTCCACATTTTTCAATGAGGCATTTTAGACAATGGCGCGGTACCGCATAACGTTTTCCCTAAACGACTTCGATATATCAGCCCAATAGCTTAATATTCACACAAAAAACATAGATGGTGCACAAAGAGCGACCTAATCCCTTCAGGTCATCGTTTGACCTCAGGTCACGGCATAAGTTCACGTTATGGCACACGGAAGAATGGCGCGGTACCGAATAACTTTTCCCTAAAATCACTTAGAGAACCCATCCCACCCCGACCGCTTTCCCCTTAACCCATCGAAGGTGCACAACTCAAGACTTTGACCCCTTCGCATCACCGTTTGACCTCAGGTCACCTGGAAAGGCGCTAATATCCATTTAACGAACCGTCCAAATACGTATTCATTGCTTAGCGATCGATTGTGTTCAAACTTATACTAAATGTTGGTGTGTATGAATATATTTGAAACCTAAAAGCATTTCTTGCTGAGGTGCTTTCGCTTTACCTCGGGAGGCCTGCGAGGTCAAATCTCGGATACCGCATAACTTTTTTCCTAAAGTACTTACCGAAGTTTTTTCAACGGCTAAATATTCCTACCAGCCAATAGATGGTGCACAAAGAGCGACCTAACCCCTTCAGGTCATCGTTTGACCTCAGGTCACGGCATAAGTTAACGGTATGGCACACGGAAGAATGACCCGGTACCGCATAAGTTTTTCCCAAAATCACTTAGAGAACACATTCCACCACTATCGCCTTCCCTTTAACCCTCCAAAGGTGCACAACTCAAGACTTGACCCATCCGGGTCACCGTTTGACCTCAGGTCACCTGGAAAAGAGCTAATATCTATTTAACGAGAAGTCCAAATACGCATTTGTTGTTTACCGATTGATTGTGTTCAAACTTATACCAAATCTTGGAGTCTATGAGTATATTCGAAACCTAAAAGCATTTGTTGGTGAGGTCAATCGTTTGACCTCGGGAGGTCATAGAGTGCATGTGAGGTCAAATCTCGGGTACCGCAGAACTTTTTTCCCAAAGTACTTACCGAAGTTTTTCAACGGCTAAATATTCCCACCAGCCTATAGATGGTGCACAAAGAGCGACCTAACCCCTTCAGGTCATTGTTTGGCCTCAGGTCACAGCATAATTTAACGGTATGGCACACGGCAGAATGGCGCGGTAACGCATACGTTTTTCCCAAAATCACTTAGAGAATCCATTCCACCACCATCGCCTTACCTTTAACCCACTGAAGGTGCACAACTCAAGACTTGACCCCACCGGGTCACCGTTTGACCTCAGGTCACCTGGAAAGACGCTAATATCCATTTAACGATACACAAAGTCGTGCACTCTATGACCTCCCGAGGTCAAGCGATTGACCTCGGCGATAAATTATTTTAGGTTTCGAATGTACTCGTAAACACCAACATTTGGTATAAGTTTGACGACAATCGATCGGTAAACAACGAATACGTATTTGGACGGCTCGTTAATGGTTATTAGCGTCTTTCCAGGTGGCCTGAGGTCAAACGGTGAGGCGGAGGGAACAAGTCTTCAATTGTGCACCTTCGGTGGGTTAAAGGGAAGGCGATGGTGGTGGAATGGTTTCTCTAAGTGATTTGAGTGATTGAGTACTTTACTCATACTCATACTGTTTATTGAGGCATTCCGCAATATACTTGCGGCTATTACTACCTCTCGTCACTGTTAAATATAAAACTAGAGGAATGTGGTCGGAACATACAACGCACACGTACACAAACACGCACACGTACACAAACACACACACGCACAACGTCACACAGAAAAAAACCCACTCAATTACAAGCACACATTAGTCAAAACTTAATATAAACTTTCATCGAAACATTAGGATTAAACCTGTGCCGACCGGCCATCGCTGAGGTGCCGCCTCAGACGGCGACTGAACAGGTGCGGAGGGAGCTGCGACAGATCGGGTGGCAGGGCGTTGTACGACACCGGCCCCTGTACTCAAGCCGTCTCCTTCCCATTTCGGTGCGGGACCGCGGTACATACAACAGGTGGTCCTGCCGCGTGACAACGTCCAGGTCACGGCCGCGAGCCTCGGCTACAGTGGTGAGACCGGCCGCCAAGACCTCCGGCTCACCGCTACAACGCACCTTGTGCACGAGACTCAGGGCGTGGTGCGACACAGGTTGCTTCGCGCTGAGCCACCCCAGCCGCCTCAGCAAATCAGACACATGATCATACTTTTTGCGGCCGAAAATTACTTTAGCTGAATAGTTCAGTATTGTTTTTTTTTAATGCGAGAGAGGTTCTGCTTGGTGCCACTGCCGTACACCGAGATGCACTATCTAATTTGCGAGACGACCAGGGCGTTGACAAGCGCGATAATCACGGCGGGGGGTAGGTGTCCCCGCAGATGTGACAGACCACTCAAAACTCCAAAGCAGCGTTTAGTAATCGTTGAAACGTGAGCCGTCCAATTGAGAGAACGATCAAAGGAGAGGCCGAGGTTTTTGGCTTTCGAAATGGGGAGTAAATCATGGTCGCGGAATGTTACTTTGATGTCGGGTAAAGTGCGCAGATTTTGTGGGCTGCCCAAGAGCATCAGTTGGGTCTTAGCGGCGTTAACTTTAAGTCCGTTTGCTCGGAACCAAATGTTAAGAGAGGCCAGCACGTTTTCCATGCGTGCGACGACTGTTTGAATTTCAGACTTTTTGCCGCTGACCATAATTTGTGTGTCGTCGGCGTATTGGACTACTACTGCGTCTTCGGCAAACTGACTGATGTCGTTAGCGAACACGCAGTAGAGAAGAGGCCCTAAAGCTGAGCCTAGGAAAATACCGATGTTATTGGGCAGCGGGTGGGATTTTTTTACACCACCCAGATTATCAGTGAGGCTGACACTCTGGGTGTGGTTTCTCAGGTATGCCGAGAACCAAGATGTGTCGATTCCGTGAGCCTGTAATTTAGTAAGGAGATTTGAGTGGTCGATCACATCGAAACATTTGGTCAAGTCCAGCAGGCAGAGAAGGGATACTTCTCCATGGTCGAAGGCGGATAAGATATGGTCGGATGTGGAAGTCAGCGCGGTTTCCGTGGAGTGACGGGGGCGAAAACCGTGCTGATTAGGAGAAAGGAGGTGATTTTCGGAGAGGTAAGTGTGAAGCTGCTGGTGGACAGCTCTCTCTACAATTTTGGCATTGACAGGGACGATGGAGATATGACGGAAGATGGATGGGTCAGAGGGATCACTGGATTTAAGGATAGGGTGTACCAGGGAGTGTTTCCAGGATTGAGGGACGTCGGATTGGGTAATGCTGGAATTGACCAAATGCAATAGCACCTCTCCGATCGAGTCAAGACACATGCGGAACATGTGGATAGTGATGCCGTCGTCACTGCAGGCCGACGAGTCATTCATCCCGAAGACGATGGCCCGCAGCTCCGCCAGTGACAGCGGCATCAGCTCGAGTGCGCAGGCACCGACACGCGGCAGGCGACACGCCACCTCCGAAACATCACCCAACCCGGCGAGCTCGGCAGCCACGCGCGGTCCAACGCTGACAAAATACTGGTTCAGTTGGTCGACCGAATCGCCAGACTTCTCACGAGAGGATCGCTTGCCGGCAACAAATGGTCTTATAAGTTGCCACATTGACTTTCGCCCGTTTTGGCGGATGCGTCGCTCGACATCGTCACGACTGTCGCGCCTGATGGCGGAACGCACTGCCCGATTCACGTCACGGTACTCGGTGGTCCCGTGTCCGAACTCTGCCAGCGCCCCACGACGGCGACACATCAAAGCTTTAGTGGCGCCTGACACTGGGGGCGCTGGGGTTCCGGATTCGAACAGTCCTGACGGGAGCATAGGCGTCTATCACAGGTAGGAAGATGGCAACAAAACTATCCCACTTTCGCGTGATCGTGGGGGCACTAAAAACGGCTCTCCAATCGGCCCGCGCGAGATCGGGATCAATACGACGGAGGCAGCGCGTGCGCACCCTGGTGCACGGAGGCTTAAAACGAGGCATGTCAACAGATGCGCGAACAAACTTGTGGGTGCTAAAATGGCAAACCTTTGTAAGACAGGACTTAACAGCATCACGACAGTTAGTGATCAAAATATCGAGTGATGAGCCGGAGAAGTAAGTAGATGACGCACACATTGAGCCAGCGAATGGTCGGAGATAAAATTACACAAGGCACATTTAGCGGGGTCTGAGTCAGGTTTCAGCCAGCTACAATTTAAATCACCGCAAATAAACACTTTTGATCTAGGATAATGTACAGTAAGGTGCTGAAATTGTGCCTCTAGATCAGCCAAGTCGCGCTCAAATCGGCGATGGTTCTTCTTGGCGGGCGATACACAGTGCACAGCACAAACTGACGTTTCCGGTCCAGCTTAACTAAGGTCCAGAGCGACTCCAGCTTGCTGCCCGGATAAGCAGCCGTGGGCATCTTGATGGGAGACGCGCTGATGTCGTCCTGGGCCGCCAGCGCCACCCCGCCGTATCCTCTGTTGTCGGGCGGTCTGCTCGGTAAAGCTGGTACCCAGGCAGCAGTCGGTTCGGTGTGGACGTCCTCAACCAGGTCTCTGTGAGGCACAACAGGTCATACTTGCCACGATGCAGCTGGTCGGCAAGCTCCAGCAGCTTAGGTTTAATGCTCTGGACGTTGAACACGCCGATGATCAGGCTCGCACTAGCATTGGGCCGCTGGTGCTCCTTCCGGTGGCGGACACCTTTGCTCCCCGTTTCCTGGCGCTGGGGGCGCGCCTGCCTCGCCTGGTTCTGCGCCGGCGACCGCCGGAGTCAGCTGATCGGCCGCCCGGCAGCGCTGACCCAGCGCCGGCGGGTACAGGCCGGGCAGGCGGGTCACAGCTGACCGTTTCAAGGTCACCCGTGCCAGGGGCGGCCGCGCGCCGGGCGTGTCGGGGCGGCCGAACAGCAGGGCCAGCACCAGCGACTAGTGCCAGGGCATGCACCACGCCGAGCAGTACCACGAGCAGGAGCAGGTCACGATGCTTCAGCCGCGGCTACAAGCTGAAACGTCCACGCCCACGTCACTCGTCACAGCTGACTCACTCACTCAGCCCAGTTCGTGCTCCAACTCACTCGGGCACTCACTAGAGTACTCACTCAATCACAATAACTCCGCTAAGTTCTCACCTTGCTCAACAGCTAGACGAAGCACTCCACTCATTCCCACGCACCCAGCATTCACACGGACAGCCCGAAGGACAGGCAGAAAGGGGCGCCCGGCGGGGCGAGGAACGCCGGCGCCGCGACCCGAACCCGAGTGCGGCGCGCGGGCGGTAAGTACTTTAGCGAAAAAGTTATGCGGTACCCGATAATTGACCTCGCAGGCACTCTATGGCCTCCCGAGGTCAAGCGATTGATCTCAGCAAGAAATGCTTTTAGTTTTCGAATATACTCATAGACACCAACATTTGATATAAGTTTGAACACATTTGATAGGTAAACAACGAATACGTATTTGTCGGCTCGTTAAACAGATATGAACGCCTTTCCATGTGAACTGAGGTCAAACGGTGACCCAGTAGGGTCAAATCTTGAGTTGTGCACCTTCGGTGGTTTAAAGGGAAGGCGCTGGTGGTATAATGGGTTCTCTAAGTGATTTTGGGAAAAACTTATGCGGTTCCGCGCCATTCTGCCGTGTGCCATACCGTTAACTTATGCCGTGACCTGAGGTCAAACGATGACCTGAAGGGGTTAGGTCGCTCTTTGTGCACCATCTATAGGCGGATCGGAATATTTAGCCGTTGAAAAAACTTCGGTAAGCACTTTAGCAAAACAGTTATGCGGTACCCGATATTTGACCTGGCAGGCACTCTATGACCTCCCGAGGTCAAACAATTGACCTCGCCATCACATGCTTTTAGATTTCGAATATACCCATAGACTCCAACATTTGATATAAGTTTGAACACAATCGGTCAGTAAACAACGAATACGTATTTGGACGGCTCGTTAAAGGGATATTAACGCTTTTCCAGGTGACCTGAGGTCAAACGGTGACCCGGACGGGTAAAGTCTTGAGTTGTGCACCTTCGGTGGGTTAAAGGGAAGGCGATGGTGGTGGAATGAGTTCTCTAAGTGATTTTGGGTAAAACTTATACGGTACTGCGCCATTCTGCCGTGTGCCATAACGTTAACTTATGCCGTGACCTGAGGTCAAACGATGACCTGAAGGGGATAGGTCGCTCTTTGTGCACTATCTATAGGCTGGTGGGAATATTTAGCCGTTTAAAACTTCGCTAAGTACTTAAGGGAAACAAGTTATGCGGTACCCGAGATTTGACCTCGCAGGCAGTCTATGACCTCCCGAGGTCAAGCGATTGACCTCAGCGAGAAATCCTTTTAGGTTTCGAATATACTCATAGACACCAACATTTGGTATATGTGTGAACACAATCGATCGGTAAACAACGAATACGTATTTGGACGGCTCGTTAAGTGGATATTAGCGCCTTTCCAAGTGACCTGAGGTCAAACGGTAACGCGGAGGGGTCAAGTCTTGAGTTTTGCACCTTCGGTGGGTTAAAGGTAAGGCGATGGTGGTGGAATGTGTTCTCTAAGTGATTTTGGGAAAAACTTTTGCGGTACCGCGCCATTCTGCCGTGTGCCATAACGTTAACTTATGCCGTGACCTGAGTTCAAACGATGAGCTGAAGGGCTTAGGTCGCTCTTTTTGCACCATCTATGGTCTTTTGTGAATATTAAGCTATGGGGCTGATTTCCCTAAGTCGTTTAGGGAAAAAGTGGCTAATGCGAAAATTGTGGTACTGGGATGACTCGTCTACTTCAATTATTGTAGAAGTTATGCTGTACCGCGATTTTTGGCCCAAACCGTATTTTTTCACGTGTTTGTTTGACCTAAGGTCAGACGGTAGCAGAGTAAGGTCATCTGTTGTGTTGTGCATAAACTATGGTCACTTGCGGATAGTTCTGTGCTCAATTGCATATATAAGTGCGTTTTCAGGGATAATATAGGGTACCGTGCAATTAGTTATCACCAACTGAAAAAGAGGCATTTTTGACCTGAGGTCAAACAGTGACCCGGGATGATCCAATCTTGGTTTTTGCATGATCTTCACCCTGTTCCAAATATTTTTGAAGCAGGAAATGTTTCTTTAAGTCAGTTAGGTGAAAAGTTATGGGTACCGCGAATTTGACCTGTTTGACCTATTGTGACCTCTGTAGGTCAAACCGTTTCTTATATTCCCGTATAGCTTCATAGGCTGTGTACTGACGGCATTGGGTTTATCGTGTGCAAATTTGGGCGAAATCGGAGTTACTTTGAATACGTATTTCAATACTAATACGAATACGTTGCTGTCATCATGGACGTCATTGAACAGCGTAGGATTATGCAACACAACATGGGACGTAACATAAGTTAGCACGTTACGGGAGGAGTTCTGTTGATGTATATTAGCACATTGTACAATGCACATTTACAGTTCAGGCCGGCTTCAGGCTGAGTTCAGGGGTTGAGTCGGCGATGGGCCTGGACGCAGAGGCGGAACTTTTTGTTTTTCGTTGGGGTTGTAATTGAGTCGGCGACGGGGGGCGGGGGGGGGGGGGGGGGTAGTAAAAGCGACTAATGATACAAACGAAGTATGTGCAAAATTGAAGTTTAACACCTTAGAATGAACATAGGTTGTATTACCTCAATACTGACGTATTTTAGCAACAGCGAGGTGTGCAATCTTAACAAATTGAAAGTATCATGGTTGGGTCAAAGTAGGCAAAGACTACCTCATGGTAGCTATTATTAAGGTTGTACATAAATGGTGTGACTCAGCAACTAGCCATTTCTCGCAAGAAAGGCACCTCCTCCTGGTGATGCCAATGGTCCAGGTCCGGTCCTTTTATATATTACAGTGAGATATAAAAATACATATAACATATTTGATATTTCCCACAACTCACAAGGCCATGGGTGGATAATTGTTTTCAAAGTTCCCCGGCCGAGGACAGGGGCGCAACCAAGGGGCCCTAGGGGGCACGTGGCGGGGGATGTCCGTGAAGTTAGTGACGGAATCGGATTCGAATTCAGCGTCGAGTAGAGATTTGCTTCAAAATGTGGGAACAGTTCAATTAGGGCGCGCTGATCACGCAAATGACATTCATTTTGACATTCAAGGTCATCCTCAAAATCATCTTCAAGGTCAAAGGACGGGGTGGCTCAAAACGACCCGAAGTTATTGTCCGATCGCAAAACAAAATAATGGTATAATTATATTGCTCGGGTCAATATCTAGGCGCAGCTTTCGAAACCTCACTGGAGGCAAATGACCTCGACCCTCATTTTCAAGGTCAAAGGACTGACGTACCGAAGTTATATATAATAACCCTATAATATATTACTAACCCGAAGTTATTGTCCGATCGCCAAAATAATGGTCTCATTCGATTCATCGGGTTAATATCGACCCGATGTTATTGTCTAATTGACAAAATAATGGTCTCATTTGATTCCTCGGGTCAGTATCTGCCGTAACCTTTGCAACCTCACACGTGGAAAATGACCTTGACCCTCAATTTCAAGGTCAAAGGACTCAAAACGACCCGAAGTTATAATCCAATGGCCATTGATTTTGAAATTTAGGGCCAATGTCATTTGCTACGAGTGAGGTTGCGAAGGCTACGGCTTTATACTGACCCGAGGCAAGGGCGGATCCAGCCGGCCGTTTTGGGGGGGCCAAACCGTTTTTTTTAGCGGACCTTACCTACCCCCAATTTTGAATTTCTTCCCGGATTTGGGCCACTTTATTTTGCAACCACACGATTTCGATTTTTTTCCCATTTTTTTTTAGGTTTTCGACCTTTTGGGATATCGAAAAAGGAAAGATGTCAGCTTGCAGTTTGTATTGTTCCGACATTGCCTTACACTGATGAAAACTATGTCAATTGTCAGCTGTACCCAGGGGCGTCGCCGATAATTTTTGAGTGGGGGGGGGGGGGGGGGGGGGGGGTCGGCTGAAATGCCGACAAAAAAATGTACCCCAATTTGTTATGCGTGTATTTAAGCCTTTGCAACATTTCTAATGTGGATTTGCATGTTATAGTAGGTACTTGTTATTTAGCGCCGCGAAGCGGCGCGATTTTGTTTTTGCTCGGGTTTGCCTGATAAAACCCAGAAACATAGGCATTTTTAGCTTCTTAGCCTTGTAGAGGATAATAAGCTAAAAATGTGATTCATTCAATTCAGCGTTACGACGAAACGAAGACGATGACGATGGCTTCGTTATGACGATGGCCACTGATGTGACGCCGCGAAGCGGCGTGAACATTTTGATTTTAGGTCGTGGGAAACGCATTTTTAATATTGGAACCAGACCGTGAGTGGAGCCAAGCCTCAGGTAACCCCTTTTCCTGGTTGCACATCTCGGTATGATGCAAAATGTTGAAATGAAGGTAGTTTTTCATATACATTAGCCTCGGATAGTAAATCACGATGGCCGGTGGCAGTCTGCGCTCAATAGTACATATGATAATAATAACTGTAGTCTGTATACATACCTATGTACCGAACTGTAGCAAACAACTGGTAACGGTGCAAATGGTTTCAAAGTAGCAA
>JAXIVJ010013039.1:0-10000 GCA_036785665.1 Chirona hameri
TGTCTGTCTGTCTGTCGTGTCTGTCCTGTCTGTATGTCTGTCTGTCTGTCTGTCTGTCTGTCTGTCTGTCTGTCTGTCTGCTGTCTGTCTGTCTGTTCTGTCTGTCTGTCTGTCTGTCCTGGTCTGTCTGTCTGTCTGTCTGTCTGTCTGTCTGTCTGTCTGTCTGTCTGTCTGTCTGTCTGGTCGGTCGGTCGGTCGGTCGGTCGGTCGGTCGGGTCGGTCGGTCGGTCGTCGGTCGGTCGGTCGGTCGGTGGTCGGTCGGGCGGTCGGTCGGTCGGTCGTCGGGTCGGTCGGTCGGTCGGTCGGTCGTCGGTCGGTCGGTCGGTCGGTCGGTCGGTCGGTCGGTCGGTCGGTCGTCGGTCGGTCGGTCGTCGGGTCGGTCGGTCGGTCGGTCGGTCGGTCGTCGGTCGGTCGGTCGGTCGGTCGGTCGTCGGTCGGTCGGTCGGTCGGTCGGTCGGTCGGTCGGTGTCGTCGGTCGGTCGGTCGGTCGTCGGGTCGTCGGTCGGTCGGTCGGTCGGTCGGTCTCGGTCGGTCGTCGGTCGGCGGTCGGTCGGTCGGTCGGTCGGTCGGTCGGTCGGTCGGTCGGTCGGGTCGGTCGGTCGGTCGTCGGTCGGTCGGTCGGTCGGTCGGTCGGTCGGTCGGTCGGTCGGTCGGTCGTCGTCGGTCGTCGGTCGGTCGGTCGGTCGTCGGTCGGTCGGTCGGGTCGGTCGTCGGTCGGTCGGTCGTCGGGTCGGGTCGGTCGGTCGGGTCGGTCGGGTCGGTCGGGTCGGTCGGTCGGTCGTCGGTTCGGGTCGGTCGGTCGGCGGTCGGTCGGTCGGTCGTCGGTCGGTCGGTCGGTCGGGTCGGTCGGTCGTCGTCGGTCGGTTCGGTCGGTCGGTCGGTCGGTCGGTCGGTCGGTCGTCGTCGGTCGGTCGGTCGGTCGGTCGGTCGGTCGGTCGGTCGTCGGTCGGTTCGGTCGGTCGGTCGGGTCGGTCGGGTCGGTCGGTCGGTCGGTCGGTCGGTCGGTCGGTCGTCGGTCGGTCGGTCGGGTCGGTCGGTCGGTCGGTCGGTCGGTCGTCGGTCGGTCGGTCGGTCGTCGGTCGGTCGGTCGGTCGGTCGGGTCGGTCGGTCGGTCGGTCGTCGGTGGTCGGTCGGTCGGTCGGTCGGTCGGTCGGTCGGTCGGTCGGTCGGTCGGTCGGTCGGTCGGTCGGTTCGGTCGGTCGGTCGGTCGGTCGGTCGGTCGGTCGGTTCGGTCGGTCGCGGTCGGTCGGTCGGTCGGTCGGTCGGCTCGGGTCGGTCGGTCGGTCGGTACGGTCGGGTCGTCGGTCGGTCGGTCGGTCGGTCGGGTCGGTCGGTCGGTCGGTCGGTCGGTCGGTCGGTCGGTCGGTCGGTCGGTCGGTCGGTCGGTCGGTCGGTCGGTCGGTCGGGTCGGTCGGTCGGTCGGTCGGTCGGTCGGTCGTCGGTCGGTCGGTCGGTCGGTCGGTCGGTCGGTCGGTCGGTCGGTCGGTCGGTCGGTCGGTCGGTCGGTCGGTCGGTCGGTCGGTCGGTCGGTCGGTCGTCGGTCGGTCGGTCGGTCGGTCGGTCGGTCGGTCGGTCGGTCGGTCGGTCGGTCGGGTCGGTCGGTCGGTCGGTCGGTCGGTCGGTTCGGTCCGGTCGGTCGGTCGGTCGGTCGGTCGGTCGGTCGGTCGGTCGGTCGGTCGGTCGGTCGGTCGGTCGGTCGGGTCGGTCGGTCGGTCGGTCGGTCGGTCGGTCGGTCGGTCGGTCGGTCGGTCCGGTCGTCGGTCGGTCGGTCGGTCGGTCGGTCGGTCGGTCGGTCGGTCGTCGGTCGGTCGGTCGGTCGGTCGGTCGGTCGGTCGGTCGGTCGTTCGGTCGGTCGGTCGGTCGGTCGGTCGGTCGGTCGTCGGTCGTCGTCGGTCGGTCGGTCGGTCGGTCGGTCGGTCGGTCGGTCGGTCGGTCGGTCGGTCGGTCGGTCGGTCGGTCGTCGGTCGGTCGGTCGGTCGGGTCGGTCGGTCGGTCGGTCGGTCGGTCGGTCGGTCGGTCGCGTCGGTCGGTCGGTCGGTCGGTCGGTCGGCGTCCGGTCGGGTCGGTCGGTCGGTCGGTCGGTCGGTCGGTCGGTCGGTCGGTCGTCGGTCGGTCGGTCGGTCGGTCGGTCGGTCGGTCGGTCGGTCGGTCGGTCGGCGTCGGTCGGTCGTCGGTCGGTCGGTCGGTCGGTCGGGTCGGTCGGTCGGTCGGTCGGTCGGTCGGTCGGTCGGTCGGTCGGTCGGTCGGTCGGGTCGGTCGGTTCGGTCGGTCGGTCGGTCGGTCGGTCGGTCGTCGTCGGTCGGTCGGTCGGTCGGTCGGTCGGTCGGTCGGTCGGGTCGGTCGGTCGGGTCGGTCGGTCGGTCGGTCGGTCGGTCGGTCGGTCGGTCGGTCGGGTCGGTCGGTCGGTCGGTCGGTCGGTCGGTCGGTCGGTCGGTCGGTCGGTCGGTCGGTCGGTCGGTCGGTCGGTCGGTCGGTCGGTCGGTCGGTCGGTCGGTCGGTCGGTCGGTCGGTCGGTCGGTCGGTCGGTCGGTCGGGTCGGTCGGTCGGTCGGTCGGTCGGTCGGTCGGTCGGTCGGTCGGTCGGTCGGGTCGGTCGGTCGGTCGGTCGGTCGGTCGGTCGGTCGGTCGGTCGGTCGGTCGTCGTCGCGGTCGGTCGGTCGGTCGGTCGGTCGGTCGGTCGGTCGGTCGGTCGGTCGGTCGTCGGTCGGTCGTCGGTCGGTCGGTCGGTCGGTCGGTCGGTCGGTCGGGTCGGTCGGTCGGTCGGGTCGGTCGGTCGGTCGGTCGGTCGGTCGGTCGGTCGGTCGGTCGGTCGGTCGGTCGGTCGGTCGGTCGGTCGGTCGGTCGGTCGGTCGGTCGGTCGGTCGGTCGGTCGGTCGGTCGGTCGGTCGGTCGGGTCGGTCGGTCGGTCGGTCGGTCGGTCGGTCGGTCGGTCGGTCGGTCGGTCGGTCGTCGGGTCGGTCGGTCGGGTCGGTCGGTCGGTCGGTCGGTCGGTCGGTCGTCGGTCGGTCGGTCGGTCGGTCGGTCGGTCGGTCGGTCGTCGGTCGGTCGGTCGTCGGTCCGGTCGGTCGTCGGTCGGTCGGTCGGTCGGTCGGTCGGTCGGTCGGTCGGTCGGTCGGTCGGTCGGTCGGTCGGTCGGTCGGTCGGTCGGTCGGTCGGTCGGTCGGTCGGTCGGTCGGTCGGTCGGTCGGTCGGTCGGTCGGTCGTCGGTCGGTCGGTCGGTCCGGTCGGTCGGTCGGTCGGTCGGTCGGTCGGTCGGTCGGTCGGTCGGTCGGTCGGTCGGTCGGTCGGTCGGTCGGTCGGTCGGTCGGTCGGTCGTCGGTCGTCGGTCGGTCGGTCGGTCGGTCGGTCGGTCGGTCGGTCGGTCGTCGTCGGTCGGTCGGTCGGTCCGGTCGGTCGGTCGGGTCGGTCGGTCGGTCGGTCGGTCGGTCGGTCGTCGGTCGGTCGGTCGGTCGGTCGGTCGGTCGTCGGTCGGTCGGTCGGTCGGTCGGTCGGTCGGTCGGTCGGCGGTCGGTCGGTCGGTCGGTCGTCGGTCGGTCGGTCGGTCGGTCGGCGGTCGGTCGGTCGGTCGGTCGGTCGGTCGGTCGGTCGGTCGGTCGGTCGGTCGGTCGGTCGGTCGGTCGGTCGTCGGTCGGGTCGGTCGGTCGGTCGGTCGGTCGGTCGGTCGGGTCGGTTCGGTCGGTCGGTCGGTCGGTCGGTCGGTCGGTCGCGTCGGTCGGTCGGTCGGTCGGTCGGTCGGTCGGTCGGTCGGTCGGTCGGTCGGTCGGTCGGTCGGTCGGTCGTCGGTCGGTCGGTCGGTCGGTCGGTCGGTCGGTCGGTCGGTCGGTCGGTCGTCGGTCGGGTCGGTCGGTTCGGTCGGTCGGTCGGTCGGTCGGTCGGTCGTCGGTCGGTCGGTCGGTCGGTCGGTCGGTCGGTCGTCGGTCGGTCGGTCGGTCGGTCGGTCGGTCGGTCGGTCGGTCGGTCGGTCGGTCGGTCGGTCGGTCGGTCGGTCGGTCGGTCGGTCGGTCGGGTCGGTCGGTCGGTCGGTTCGGTCGGTCGGTCGGTCGGTCGGTCGGTCGGTCGGTCGGTCGGTCGGTCGGTCGGTCGGTCGGTCGGTCGGTCGGTCGGTCGGTCGGTCGGTCGGTCGGTCGCGTCGGTCGGTCGGTCGGACGGTCGGTCGTCGGTCGGTCGGTCGGTCGGTCGTCGGTCGGTCGCGTCGGTCGGGTCGGTCGGTCGGTCGGTCGGTCGGTCGGTCGGTCGGTCGGTCGGTCGGTCGGTCGGTCGGTCGGTCGGTCGGTCGGCGTCGGTCGGTCGGTCGGTCGGTCGGCGCGGTCGGTCGGTCGGTCGGTCGTCGTCGGTCCGGTCGGTCGGTCGGTCGGTCGGTCGGTCGGTCGGGTCGGTCGGTCCGGTCGGTCGGTCGGTCGGTCGGTCGGTCGGTCGGTCGGTCGGTCGGTCGGTCGGTCGGTCGGTCGGTCGCGTCGGTCCGGTCGGTCGGTCGTCGGTCGGTCGGTCGGTCGGTCGGTCGGTCGGTCGGTCGGTCGTCGGTCGGTTCGGTCGGTCGGTCGGGTCGGTCGTCGGTCGGTCGGTCGGTCGGGTCGGTCGGTCGGTCGGTCGGTCTCGGTCGGTCGGTCGGTCGGTCGGTCGGTCGGTCGGTCGGGTCGGTCGGTCGGTCGGTCGGTCCGGTCGGTCGGTCGGTCGGTCGGTCGGTCGGTCGGTCGGTCGGTCGGTCGGTCGGTCCGGTCGGTCGGTCGGTCGGTCGGTCGGTCGGTCGGTCGGTCGGTCGGTCGGTCGGTCGGTCGGTCGGTCGGTCTGGTCGGTCGGGTCGGTCGGTCGGTCGGTCGGTCGGTCGTCGGTCGGTCGGTCGGTCGGTCGGTCGGTCGGTCGGTCGGTCGGTCGGTCGGTCGGTCGGTCGGTCGGTCGGTCGGTCGGTCGGTTCGGTCGGTCGGTCGGTCGGTCGGTCGGTCGGTCGGTCGTCGGTCGGTCGGTCGGGTCGGTCCGGTCGGTCGGTCGGTCGGCGTCGGTCGGTCGGTCGGTCGGTCGGTCGGTCGGTCGGTCGGTCGGTCGTCGTCGGTCGGTCGGTCGGTCGTCGGTCGGTCGGTCGGTCGGTCGGTCGGTCGGTCGGTCGGTCGGTCGGTCGGTCGGTCGGTCGGTCGGGGCGTCGGTCGGTCGGTCGGTCGGTCGGTCGGTCGGTCGGTCGGTCGGTCGGTCGGTCGGTCGGTCGGTCGGTCGGTCGGTCGGTCGGTCGGTCGGTCGGTCCGGTCGGGTCGTCGGTCGGTCGGTCGGTCGGTCGGTCGGTCGGTCGGTCGGTCGGTCGGTCGGTCGTCGGTCGGTCTCGGTCGGTCGGTCGGTCGGTCGGTCGGGTCGGTCGGTCGGTCGGTCGGTCGGTCGGTCGGTCGGTCGGTCGGTCGGTCGGTCGGTCGGTCGGTCGGTCGGTCGGTCGGTCGGTCGGTCGGTCGGTCGGTCGGTCGGTCGGTCGGTCGGTCGGTCGGTCGGTCGGTCGGTCGGTCGTCGGTCGGTCGGTCGGTCGGTCGGTCGGTCGGTCGGTCGGTCGGTCGGTCGGTCGGTCGGGTCGGTCGGTCGGTCGGTCGGTCGGTCGGTCGGTCGGTCGGTCGGTCGGTCGTCGGTCGGTCGTCGTCGGTCGGTCGGTCGGTCGGTCGGTCGGTCGGTCGGTCGGTCGGTCGGTCGGTCGGTCGGTCGGTCGGTCGGTCGTCGGTCGGTCGGTCGGTTCGGTCGGTCGGTCGGTCGGTCGGTGGTCGGTCGGTCGGTCGGTCGGTCGGTCGGTCGGTCGGTCGGTCGGTCGGTCGGTCGGTCGGTCGGTCGGTCGGTCGGTCGGTTCGGTCGGTCGGTCGGTCGGTCGGTCGGTCGGTCGGTCGGTCGGTCGGTCGGTCGGTCGGTCGGTCGGTCGGTCGGTCGGTCGGTCGTCGGTCGGTCGGTCGGTCGGTCGGTCGGTCGGTCGGTCGGTCGGTCGGTCGGTCGGTCGGTCGGTCGGTCGTCGGTCGGTCGGTCGGTCGGTCGGTCGGTCGGTCGGTCGGTCGGTCGGTCGGTCGGTCGGTCGGTCGGTCGGTCGGTCGTCGGTCGGTCGGTCGGTCGGTCCGGTCGGTCGGTCGGTCGGTCGGTCGGTCGGTCGGTCGGTCGGTCGGTCGTCGGTCGGTCGGTCGGTCGGTCGGTCGTCGGTCGGTCGGTCGGTCGGGTCGGTCGGTCGGTCGGTCGGTCGGTCGGTCGGTCGGTCGTCGGTCGTCGGTCGGTCGGTCGGTCGGTCGGTCGGTCGGTCGGTCGTCGGTCGGTCGGTCGGTCGGTCGGTCGTCGGTCGGTCGGTCGTCGGTCGGTCGGTCGGTCGGTCGGTCGGTCGGTCGGTCGGTCGGTCGGTCGGTCGGTCGGTCGGTCGGTCGGTGGTCGGTCGGTCGGGTCGGTCGGTCGGTCGGTCGGTCGGTCGGTCGGTCGGTCGGTCGGTCGGTCGGTCGGTCGGTCGGTCCGGTCGGTCGGTCGGTCGGTCGGTCGGTCGGTCGGTCGGTCGGTCGGTCGGTCGGTCGGTCCGGTCGGTCGGTCGGTCGGTCGGTCGGTCGGTCGGCGTCGGTCGGGTCGGTCGGTCGGTCGGTCGGTCGGTCGGTCGGTCGGTCGGTCGGTCGGTCGGTCGGTCGGTCGGTCGGTCGGTCGGTCGGTCGGTCGGTCGGTCGGTCGGTCGGTCGGTCGGTCGGTCGGTCGGTCGGTCGTCGGTCGGTCGGTCGGTCGGTCGGTCGGTCGTCGGTCGGTCGGTCGGTCGGTCGGTCGGTCGGTCGGTCGTCGGTCGGTCGGTCGGTCGGTCGGTCGGTCGGTCGGTCGGTCGGTCGGTCGGTCGTCGTCGGTCGGTCGGTCGGTCGGTCGGTCGGTCGGTCGGTCGGTCGGTCGGTCGGTCGGTCGGTCGGTCGGTCGGTCGGTCGGTCGGTCGGTCGGTCGTCGGTCGGTCGGTCGGTCGGTCGGTCGGTCGGTCCGGTCGGTCGTCGGTCGTCGGTCGGTCGGTCGGTCGGTCGTCGGTCGGTCGGTCGGTCGGTCGGTCGGTCGGTCGGTCGGTCGGTCGGTCGGTCGGTCGGTCGGTCGGTCGGTCGGTCGGTCGGTCGGTCGGTCGGTCGGTCGGTCGGTCGGTCGGTCGGTCGGTCGGTCGGTCGGTCGTCGGTCGGTCGGTCGGTCGGTCGGTCGGTCGGTCGGTCGGTCGGTCGTCGGTCGGTCGGTCGGTCGGTCGGTCGGTCGGTCGGTCGGTCGGTCGGTCGGTCGGTCGGTCGGTCGGTCGGTCGGTCGTCGGTCGGTCGGTCGGTCGGTCGGTCGGTCGGTCGGTCGGTCGGTCGGTCGGGTCGGTCGGTCGGTCGGTCCGGTCGGTCGGTTCGGTCGGTCGGTCGGTCGGTCGGTCGGTCGGTCGGTCGGTCGGTCGGTCGGTCGGTCGGTCGGTCGGTCGGTCGGTCGGCGGTCGGTCGGTCGTCGGTCGGTCGGTCGGTCGGTCGGTCGGTCGGTCGGTCGGTCGGTCGGTCGGTCGGTCGGTCGGGTCGGTCTGTCGGTCGGTCGGTCGGTTCGGTCGGTCGGTCGGTCGGTCGTCGGTCGGTCGGTCGGTCGGTCGGTCGGTCGGTCGGTCGGTCGGTCGGTCGGTGTCGGTCGGTCGGTCGGTCGGTCGGTCGGTCGGTCGGTCGGGTCGGTCGGTCGTCGGTCGGTCGGTCGTCGGTCGGTCGGTCGGTCGGTCGGTCGGTCGGTCGGTCGGTCGGTCGGTCGGTCGGTCGGTCGGTCGGTCGGTCGGTCGGTCGGTCGGTCGGTCGGTCGGGTCGGTCGGTCGGTCGTCGGTCGGTCGGTCGGTCGGTCGTCGGTCGGGTCGGTCGGTCGTCGGTCGGTCGTCGGTCGGTCGGTCGGTCCGGTCGGTCGGTCGGTCGGTCGGTCGGTCGGTCGGTCGGTCGGTCGGTCGGTCGGTCGGTCGGTCGGTCGGTCGGTCGGTCGGTCGGTCGGTCGGTCGGTCGGTCGGTCGGTCGGTCGGTCGGTCGGTCGGTCGGTCGGTCGGGTCGGTCGGTCGGTCGGTCGGTCGGTCGGTCGGTCGGTCGGTCGGGTCGGTCGGTCGGTCGGTCGGTCGTCGGTCGGTCGGTCGGTCGTCGGTCGGTCGGTCGGTCGGTCGGTCGGTCGGTCGTCGGTCGGTCGGTCGGTCGGTCGGTCGGTCGGTCGGTCGGTCGGTCGGTCGGTCGGTCGGTCGGTCGGTCGGGTCGGTCGGTCGGTCGGTCGGTCGGTCCGGTCGGTCGGTCGGTCGGTCGGTCGGTCGGGTCGGTCGGTCGGTCGGTCGGTCGGTCGGTCGGTCGGTCGGTCGGTCGGTCGGGTCGGTCGGTCGGTCGTCGTCGGTCGGGTCGGTCGGTCGGTCGGGTCGGTCGGTCGGTCGGTCGGTCGGTCGGTCGGTCGGTCGGTCGGTCGGTCGGTCGGTCGGTCGGTCGGTCGGTCGGTCGGTCGGTCGGTCGGTCGGTCGGTCGGTCGGTCGGTCGGTCGGTCGGTCGGTCGGTTCGGTCGGTCGGTCCGGTCGGTCGGTCGGTCGGTCGGTCGGTCGGTCGGTCGGTCGGTCGGTCGGTCGGTCGGTCGGTCGGTCGGTCGGTCGGTCGGTCGGTCGGTCGGTCGGTCGGTCGGTCGGTCGGTCGGTCGGTCGGTCGGTCGGTCGGTCGGTCGGTCGGTCGGTCGGTCGGTCGGTCGGTCGGTCGGTCGGTCGGTCGGTCGGTCGGTCGGTCGGTCGACGGTCGGTCGTCGGTCGGTCGGTCGGTCGGTCGGTCGGTCGGGTCGGTCGGTCGGTCGGTCGTCGGTCGGTCGGTCGGTCGGTCGGTCGGTCGTCGGTCGGTCGGTCGGTCGGTCGGTCGGTCGGTCGTCGGTCGGTCGGTCGGTCGGTCGGTCGGTCGGTCGGTCGGTCGGTCGGTCGGTCGGTCGGTCGGTCGGTCGGTCGGTCGGTCGGTCGGTCGGGTCGGTCGGTCGGTCGGTCGTCGGTCGGTCGGTCGGTCGGTCGGGTCGGTCGGTCGGTCGTCGGTCGGTCGGTCGGTCGGTCGGTCGGTCGGTCGGTCGGTCGGTCGGTCGGTCGGTCGGTCGGTCGGTCGGTCGGTCGTCGTCGGTCGGTCGGTCGGTCGGGTCGGTCGGTCGGTCGGTCGGTCGGTCGGTCGGTCGGTCGGTCGGTCGGTCGGTCGCGGTCGGTCGGTCGGTCGGTCGGTCGGTCGGTCGGTTCGGTCGTCGGTCGGTCGGTCGGTCGGTCGGTCGGTCGGTCGTCGGTCGGTCGGTCGGTCGGTCGGTCGGTCGGTCGGTCGGTCGTCGGTCGGTCGGTCGGTCGGTCGGTCGGTCGGTCGGTCGGTCGGTCGGTCGGTCGGTCGGTCGGTCGGTCGGTCGGTCGGTCGGTCGGTCGGTCGGTCGGTCGGTCGGTCGGTCGGTCGGGTCGGTCGGTCGGTCGGTCGGTCGGTCGGTCGGTCGGTCGGTCGGTCGGGGTCGGTCGGTCGGTCGGTCGGTCGGTCGGTCGGTCGTCGGTCGGTCGGTCGTCGGTCGTCGGTCGTCGGTCGGTCGGTCGGTCGGTCGGTCGGTCGTCGGTCGGTCGGTCGGTCGGTCGGTCGGTCGGTCGGTCGGGTCGGTCGGTCGGTCGGTCGGTCGGTCGGTCGGTCGGTCGGTCGGTCGGGTCGGTCGGTCGGTCGGTCGGTCGTCGGTCGGTCGGTCGGTCGGTCGGTCGGTCGGTCGGTCGGTCGGTCGGTCGGTCGGTCGGTCGGTCGGTCGGTCGGTCGGTCGGTCGGTCGGTCGGTCGGTCGGTCGGGTCGGTCGGTCGGTCGGTCGGTCGGTCGGTCGGTCGGTCGGTCGGTCGGTCGGTCGGTCGGTCGTCGGTCGGTCGGTCGGTCGGTCGGTCGGTCGGTCGGTCGGTCGGCGTCGGTCGGTCGGTCGGTCTGTCGGTCGGTCGGTCGGTCGGTCGGTCGGTCGGTCGGTCGGTCGGTCGGTCGTCGGTCGGTCGGTCGGTCGGTCGGTCGGTCGGTCGGTCGGTCGTCGGTCGGTCGGTCGCGGTCGGTCGGTCGGTC
>JAXIVJ010013039.1:22500-38456 GCA_036785665.1 Chirona hameri
TGACCCAGGTGTAATTGTTGCTCAGTGACCTCTGCAAGGTCGGCTGAGGTCATCTCAGGTCACCAGCACCTTTTTGCCAATAACTCTTGATATAATACAGATAGAGACGTGCAAATGAAACCACTGTGTTTGTCTCATCGAGTCGCGTCGCCCCATATGCAACATGGCCTACCTGGATCACCAAATGACCTTGACCTGAAGTCAATTTTCTTAAGTTGGCCTAACCAGGTCGCCATTAAAATGTTGTTTCGAAGCGCCTTTACGAGACAAACACGATGGTAATAAAATTACTACTATATGTCTAATCAATACAAAGTTATTTATGAAAAACTTTTGGACGTTTTTCCTCGTGACCTTTGGTGACTTCTGGGGCATAAACTGTTGACCTGAGTTTAAATTTGAGTAAATTATTGCGATTTGAATTTGCATGAGCTTTCGATTGCTTTTTTCCGTTTGTTACTAGCTCTCATAGTTCCCGAGATATTTTGGAGCTTCTAGAGCAATGTCCTTCACTTGTAAAATGTGACCTTTGATGACCTCTGGTGACCTCAATATTGACCTGAGTCAAATAATACCCGAAGTAACTTCGAATGACCTTGTAGAGAGCTTCCGAACACTGTTTTCTGCGTCTTGCTAGCCCTTTTTAGTTTTCGAGTTAGAGGGGAATCCCAATGGGATTGTGCACGCTGATCATGCCGGCTAGCAAAAGTCATGTACCGTTGACGTCTCGACCATCAATCAATCAGAGGCCTTGAGACCCTGTTTTTGGCCGGAATGGCCTACCTTGTTATATAGCCTTGATTCCTGAGAGGTCTGTTCACGGGGTCTGCGGCCGCCGCGGCTCCCGCGGCCAAAAGGGCGGGGCTTAATCGTCAGCCAATCACGAAAGAGCAGATCCGGGAGGAGAGACTTTACTCTCTGCGGCTCCTACGGTTGCTCGGGAGCAGCCGCAAAAGAACTTCGACATAGATGGCGCGCGTCCGACAAAGGTTGCGCACTGTTTTGTTGCTATCGCAGCTCACTGGCGGTTGTTTGACCAAAAATGACAACTCGTAGTGACTCGTAGATATTCATGTAGTTGAGTGGTTTTGAAAAACATTGCGGGTTTTCATTAAATTGCCTATTCGTTGCGAACGCTACACGCGCCATTTATCGGACGCCATCGGCGGCCGCAAAAGTGTTCAAAATTGTTCAAATTAAGCTCCGCCTCTTCAATCTTGGCCGCGGGAGCCGCGGCGGCCGCAGACCCCGTGAACAGGCCTCTTAGTACTTATATCAATTAGTAGGTTCAAGTTTGGCGACTGCCATGGCTACGTTATGCCTGGTTCAAACTATAATAAACTAACTATATTACCACATCAACTATTTCTGGTATGATTTTTGGAATAGTTTTCATTTTTTTCTAGAATTTTAACTATATAGTAGGATATGGTAATCACATCGGAATATATCTGTAAAGAAAACGAAATATATTTAATACTATTTTGTATGTATTCAAATCAAAATGATATTTAAAGTTCATTGGTACATCAATTTTATTAGAAAAATACCTATAAACATCATGTTAACGAAATATTACAATTAGTCAGCTGCAACATAGTTTGCATTCAGGCCGGATATTATGAAGCACCAGGCCGCCGCCGGGTCGGCCAGCCAGCGCGGCGGTACAGTCTCTGGCAAGGCGTCGCAGCGGTTCTCACCAATTTGCGGCCGGCGCGGCGGCGGCGGTGTACAGCCCCTGACAGCGGAATCCCCGCTCCGGCGCGCCGTGTGGGCGGAACATGCCTCCACTCGACCAATAATTGTGAACGATTGGAGTGTTGCGGGAAAAATCGGAGACCATTCCAGGAATCTTGAAGAAACGAGCTTCCCATTGAGTATAAATACTTGTATCCATTTCTTTTAGATAACAAATTAAAGGGGGGTAACTACCAAGCCTCTTTGCATTGCCTTAAAGGGAAATAATGACCTTTTGATTTTGTTAGCAACAATTTCTTAGGCTACCGCTATGGTTTTAAAATCATTTTATTTAAATTTAAGAATTAAATAAAATTATTCCCAAATTCGAAGTTGTAAGTTTGGGAAAAATACAAAACAAGTACCTTATGTACTTCATGAAGGTCATTGCCAAATTCGCCCTTCCCTACCATTGCTTACATCGATTGAGGCATTTTTGGAGGCTCTGTGACATTTCCGATCAAACTGAGCGCTGCTCGGACACACGCTAGTAGCGCTTTCGTTCTCCATGGCAACCAGGCGTCATCCAATCAAAAGCCAGAAAGGGAATACGTTCTGGCTTTTCATTGGCTCACGCCTGGTTGCCATGGAGAACGAAAGCGCTACTAGCAACAACTCGCCACAATGGTTAAGTGCGCCGAGAAGCATGACAATGCTTTGTAAACAAATCGCCGACGCTAAATAGATCGCCGTCGATGTGCATCGATGAGCTTCCGATTTAATTGCCAGTTTTGTGTTATTGTTTGTTAGTTTTTTTGGGGGAAAATCATTATTTTTCATGATAATATAAAGCATAGTGTTATATACAGCCACAGACAAATTATACAATACTCCTAATGTTGAAAACAAATGAATTTATTTTCACAAATTGAGGGTCGCAACCACTAACTATGCCGCCGTTGATGTGCATCGATGAGCTTCCGATTTTATTGCCACTTTTTCCAATCGCTGTTAGTTTTAGAAGATCGCCGGGCATATAATCACAACAAGCAGAACGCACAATATATTTTCCACTCCATTGCGTTAAAAAAAAATACGGGAAAAGCCCGCAGTTTGATGAGGACCAAAAGTGCTTGCAAGTACCGGTCGTTAAAAGTGTGGAACGCTTATCAACTTTAACTTGAAATATCTTTCGGTAGGAAAGTTTTCATGCAAAATGTGATGAATTTACAATATATTTTGGTCTCGTCTGGCGATTTCAAGTGCTAACTCCATTTTTGTGGAAAAAGGTCATTATTTCCCTTTAACACTGTGGAGCGGGATTCGACTGCCATGGTGATGTCACGGCTACCAAACAACTTGCGCCCCCCCCCCGCTTGATTCTACCTCTCTTATACGGCCTTGGGCATTGCTTGACCTTGGCTTCCCGATTCCCATTCCTCTTTTACGGTCCAAGGCAGGGACTGACGACTTCTATGCTGCGCCATAGGCAGGGTTCTGGCAAGGTTATGGTGGTAAAATTACGTCATTGGTTTTCGGTTTTCTGCGCGTCGGCCTGTGCTTGTCGGGTGCCAATATCGTTGTGTTTGTGTGTAGTGGTATGTTTAGACCACTTCTACATCTTTTATTAGTTACTGTGTGGTATGATGCACACTTTTTGTGTTCTGGTAAGGCAGTGAATTAGATGACTGTTGACATAGATTGCAGTGCTTTAACGCTAGTTTGGCCGATTTGTACGTCGATGACGCGCGTGTGACAATCCACTACTTCAATAATCGTCGCGGATTCTATGACCGTGCGTCGCGGTAGGTTGGGATATTTGTTTGTTGAGGGCGCACGTGTTTCGTGTTGATTGTTTGTGTTTACTCGGTGTAGTTTAGATGCTTCAATGTCTTGAAAATGCAATAGATACCCTGGAATACCAGTTGATTAGCCCAAATAATGGTGTATATTATACAGATGCCTAAGTTCGAATTCCCCGCGTGGGCTACTGGGTTCATAACCATGGGTGGAACTTTAATGTAAATTGGGGTTGTAGCTACAACCCCAATAATTTTGGAATTTAACATTACGCCTATGACGCGATGTGTTACAAATGGGCTCTTAACAACTAAGTGCAACCCCAATGGTTTTCAAAAAGTTACGCCTCCGTTCATAACATACAATTACAATTAGGAATGTCAATCAATTGACTGGAGCCGAGGCTTTTTTTGTGTGCTGCTTTGTGGGCGCAAGTTGTTTGGTAGCCGTGACATCACCATGGCAGTCGAATCCCGCTCCACAGTGTTAAGGCAATGCAAAGAGGCATGGTAGTTACCCCCCTTTAATTTGTTATCTAAAAGAGATGGATACAAGTATTTATACTCAATGGGAAGCTCGTTTCTTCAAGATTCCTGGAATGGTCTTCGATTTTACCTGCAACACAACAATCGTTCACAATTCCTGGTCGAGTGGAGGCATGTTCCGCCCACACGGCGCGCCGGAGCGGGGGTTCCGCTGTCAGGGGCTGTACACCGCTGCCGCCGCGCCGGCCGCAACTATGCAATGATGAGGAAAACGTGTTTTGAGCTGCCATGATTTGAGTTTAAAGCACCTTTGAAGGGTTTTATTCTCAAATTATGCCCCACTTGGGTACAAAATATGAATTATTCGAAGCAACTAGGTAGGTACCTATTATTGTTTGAGGTTTTTGTAGTATCATTAATTTCTTGGTAATCTTTGACTAAGGTGCCTGTCAGTGCACTATGTTTGTAGTAATCAAGGTTGAAGCTCAAGGTTACTATCACTGTTGTTGGTCTGGAGTCATAGGGAAGCTTTATGACGTCACCAGATTCTGGCTACAAGCGAATCTTAGGCCGACAAATAATTTTGTGAGCCGGTGATTGACGTGCAAGGTCACATCATGGTGGCGGCCGCTGTGCGGCCGACCTTCAGTCTCAAATACAAGTCCTGCGCTCTGCCAGTGTAGCGGACGTCACGCCGCGGCTTGATGTCTTATGTTTGTATTATTAAGTGTCTTGTATTATTTAACTGCCGCGTATCTTCCTTTCACCTTCCATAGCTTTCAAGCGCGCCACAGTTGTCAACCGGCAGCCGCATTCCGCCGGTTCGGCAGAATAACTTCTAGAACAAACGAATACATATTATCTAATGATCTAACTTATATATTGCTAATTCTATTTACCTGTCGTTCGTTTTCTTACTTCATATTTCGCGCACTACTCGCCTTATTTCGTTTCATGTAATTCTGTATGCGCGTTCGGGAGTTTAGTATTCGTTCGGTACCGAATTGTGTCGTGTGCCGAATTGCGTCCTTCTCGCCATGCGCTTCGACGCGCAAGGTCGCACCCGCTCCGCCGACAATACAATCGTGAAGCCTCGCTCGAACTCTCGATAACCAACACGACGCACGTGATCGCTACATTGGTGACCCCGACGTGATCAGTGATAGTCCATTTGACAAGTGGACATGAACTAAGTGGCGACGCACGTGCGTTCCTGAGTGTGCGTTGGCCTCGCGGAGTGGGCCCGACAGCCAAGACGCCATGCCGGTCCAGTCCGGCACCTTCAGGCTGCCTGCCTTCTCGCCGGAGGAGGCAGACCTGTGGCTGGTGCAAGTCGACTGCGCCTTCGATGTGGCGGGCATCGACGACGATGTCGTGAAATTCAAAGCAACGGAGCAACGGAGCGGTTGTAAAGCAGTCTAGAGATGCGGCGCCACCGCGGCACGCCGGCGTCCTCGGACACGTCGGCGTCCTCAGACACGCCGGCGTCCGCGGACACGCCGGCGTCCTCGGACACGCTGGCGTCCTCGGACACGCCGGCGTCCTCGGACACGCTGGCGTCCTCGGACACGCCGGTGTTCTCGGACGACACGCCCGACCTGGACTGGAGCTTCATCGACTCCGCTCTTGCCATGCTCATCAGCATCAGCGCCGGCTACAACTTGGCCTCCTGGTACCACGACGGCACCAACGCTGGCTGGCAGTTTAGCTGGCAGCTGCAGCTCATCTTCAACTGGGCCTCCTTGCTGATACGCAAATACCCCTCAGACACGCCGGCGTCCTCGGACACGCCGGCGTCCTCGGACACGCCGGCGTCCTCGGGCACGCTGGCGTCCTCGGACACGCTGGCGTCCTCGGACACGCTGTCGTCCTCGGACACGCTGGCGTCCTCGGACACGCTGGCGTCCTCGGACACGCCGGCGTCCTCGGGCACGCCGTTGTTCATGGACGCGACGCCGGACCCGCCTCCCGCCGCAACTGCCGGACCCCCCGCAGCGACAGCACAGAGCTGCTGTCCAGCAGCCCGCTGTTGCTGCTGCCGCCCATCGTCCCTCCAGCGCCACTTCCGCCGTGCCTGCGTGCCACGAGGAGTGGACGAATCGTTCGGCCTCCCGCCAGATTCCAACACGTCACGTTCGCCAGTGACGTGTCTGGGGGGAGGTGATGTAGCGGACGTCACGCCGCGGCTTGATGTCTTATGTTTGTATGATTAAGTGTCTTGTATTATTTAACTACCGCGTATCTTCCTTTCACCTTCCATAGCTTTCAAGCGCGCCACAGTTGTCAACCGGCGGCCGCATTCCGCCGGTTCGGCAGAATAACTTCTAGAACAAACGAATACATATTATCTAATGATCTAACTTATATATTGCTAATTCTATTTACCTGTCGTTCGTTTTCTTACTTCATATTTCGCGCACTACTCGCCTTATTTCGTTTCATGTAATTCTGTATGCGCGTTCGGGAGTTTAGTATTCGTTCGGTACCGAATTGTGTCGTGTGCCGAATTGCGTCCTTCTCGCCATGCGTTTCGACGCGCAAGGTCGCACCCGCTCCGCCGACAATACAATCGTGAAGCCTCGCTCGAACTCTCGATAACCAACACGACGCACGTGATCGCTACACCAGGAATGGAGGATTAGTAAGAGCGTGATAGGGTTTAGGGGAGAATCTGGTGATGTCATGAAGCTTCCCTATGACTCCAGACCAACAACGATGATAGTAACCTTGACCCTTGACTACTGCAAACATGGTGCACCGACGGGTACCTTAGTCAAAGATTACCGTTTTCTTGGCAGCCCAATGGTGGCAATGGGTCTTATGATTGATTTAGCTTGATTACAACCTAAACAAAACTGACCCCACCTTGATCTTGGTGTAGCCAGCAGTATGTTTGTGACTCCCTGGAACCTTTGGTGCTGCAAATTGCAAACTCCCTATACAACTTCCCTCTTTGGGCTCACTTTCCATAGCAAGCCAATGTTTGTGTCTCCTTCGTGTCATAGTTCCTTATTACACAACTTTCCTCTTTGGGGCTCACCCATCAGTAGCCAGCCAGTTTGTTCATGTCTCCCCGGTGTCATAGTTGCCTACACAACCTGTTTTTAGCTTCAGATCTTCAGCATGCAGCCTAAAACAGAATGACTTAATCTGAAATATTTGTTTTATCCTTGCCTAAATTCTTTACTTTGTTTCTGCCTTAAGTAGAATAATTTTTTTCAAGTTTAAATACTGTCCCTAATGATTTCATCAAACTGGCAGCCCCACCTGTCTCACTACCTTAATCTTGATCTATGGAAGTCTGGGACACCCACTAATAGTTTGCCTTAATCAGGAGAGGGTTTACAGACCAAATGAGAGCATGCTGAAAGTGGTTTCTTGAGATGGGCTTCAAGACTGCAATCTCAGCTCAATTCTCCATTATGAAGGCGGGGCATTTCCTTTAAGTAATGCACCTCACCAGTTAAAATTAATAAATCCTAATCTAACCTGACCTTACTATAAGTAGTTGATTTTGATTTTGGTTAAGTAAGTTGATTTTGATTTCCATAAATGCTGGGTCTGAGTTCTTGTAACTTCTGGAAAGCTGGGGTTTGAGATTTGTTTACATTTGAATGTCATCAGGGCGTATTTTAAGGGATTTTGACTGGGGTGGCAACTTGGCAATCAGGGGCGCCATCGCTCAAGGGGGGCGCCATCACCAAAACGCCAAGGGCGGATCCAGCCTCTCTCCGTGGGGGATCTTTTTGTGGCAAAAAGGTACTCCCATTTTTTTCCCTCCGCGGATTTGGGCCGGTCACCTTATTTTGGTATCCGAGCTTAAGAAATTCACTTGAAAAAATGGATTTTCCAGATTTTTTTTTTGTGTGTGTGTGGGGGGGGGGTAAAAAAATCCGAGATAGCCATTTTGAAGAATGTCATTTCCTTTCCTTTTACGTTTTTTTTGTATTTGCAATTTGCTTCAAAACTATTTTCTACGATTTTTCTAACATTTATCGTTTTTCCACCCAAAATGCCATGACATGACGTCATTAAAACGTCATTATTCCCAAAATACTACATCAATTTCATTGGATATTGGTGTGAAGACGCAGAATTGAAGCAGCATAAGGTACTGAACATTTGACGTTGATATCTATCATAGTGTTCAAGTTATTGAGAATATCCGGGAGGGGGGTCAGATTCTGCCCCCCCCCCCCCCCCCAGCGGTGCGCGGGGTAAGTGTCACCGGGGCTGCTTGAATTGCATCATGTGCGCTGTTTTGTTTATCATTGAAAGGAAGGGATACCTACATACAAACTTCAAATTCAATCACTTGAGAAAAACAAAATCCGTTTTCATCATGAAGTTTTCTCCTAACATCATTGTTTTTCACGTTCAGTGCAGGGAACGCGCAACCAGACCTTCAGAAGAGGGGGGCAAGCCAGTCATGGTGGGCCCCTGGGAAAGAAGCCTCCCCCAACAAATATATAGACTCCTGGATATGAAAAACTGTACGAATTTCGGCCACTTTATTTTGAGGCCCCTTTAAAAAAAATCAACTTTTGATTAGCTGGATTGGACCAAGACCCTCAGTATGAGGGCGGCATTTGCTTCTGGGGGGGGGGGGGGGGCATTTGTTTCTGGGGACGCCTATTGTCCGGTTTAGATAGCGTCTGTTCTGCTCCATGGGGGGCGGCATTTGCTAATGGGCAATGGGCATTTGTCCAATTTAGAGGGCGCCTGTTTTACCCCGTGGGGGCGACATTTGCTTATTGTCCTGCAGGGCGCCTGTTCTGCTCCATTTTTGCAGGGCAGGGGGCGCCTCTCCTGGGGAGGGCGCCCCTCTCCTTCCGCACCCTGCGGAAGGAGAGGCGCCCCCCCCCCGTCACTAGCCGGAGGGGCGCCGTCACTGGCCAGGGGCGTGTCACGGGTGGAGAGGGGCGGTCACTAGTCGGAGGGGCGCCGTCACTCGCCGGAGGGGCGCCGTCACTGACCGGAGGGGCGCCGTCACTGGCCGGAGGGGCGCCGTCACGGTCCGGAGAGGGGCAGTCACTAGCCGGAGGGGCGTCTTTACTGGCCAGAGGGGCGCCGTTACTGGTCGGAGGGGCGCCGTCATTAGCCGGAGGGGCGTCGTCATTAGCCGGAGGGGCGTCACTAACCGGAGGAGCGCCGTCACTGGCCGGAGGGGCGCCGTCACGGGCCGGAGGGGCGCCGTCACTGATCGGAGGGACGTCAGCTTTGCATGGGCGCCTCGGGTCCAAAGGACCAGGTCATGCCCTGAATGACCGTATACTCTGTACGCCACTGGTGCCTGTCCTGTTGGCGGTGCTAATTGCAAAAACAAAATGGTCCGGGGGGGGGGGGGGGGGGGGGCGCCTTCGGCGCCCGTTAAAAAACGGTACGGACATTCCGTACTGTCCGTATAGGTGGTCGCTGAACATGCATTCGCTGTTCCACTGTTGGATATATGTTGCCAGCTTGCATCGGGACAGAGTTAAGATGTTAAAAAGACACAAATGTATTTCAAATTCGTTGTGACCCGATAGGCACAAGTAACTAGTAAAGGCGCCCTACTTATCTTAGCAAAGTATGTATCGTTCTCCAGCTAATCTACAAGTCGCAGGTCCCGACGGCCTCCGCATGGGCCCCGTGCTGAGGCTGCGTGCCCGGACCAGCTGTTCGGTGCGCGGGGTATGTGAGACGGCTGCCTGTGTCGTGGGCCGCCGGCCAATCCGGTTGTCTCTCATAGCGCAGGCGCCGCAGACATTCATCTTAAACGCCTTCCAGAATATCGTGCCCAATAGTATTTGGTATGTTGCACATATACGTGCGTATGTACTATGTACGTACTGCGCGCGGGATGCACCGGTATTGTCGAAACATTTTGTTTTATAAATTTAGTCCGCATGTTTTGATGGGATGGATTACCGCATTTAGCATTCGCAGTGCGGGACTGTGAGACTGCCGATAGGCCTGCGTGTCTGAGCCTAAGTCGCCTGTTTCCCCACCTGTTCTTGTTGCATGCCATATTTGCAGAAGCCAATACAAGTGTGAAATCCTCATAATAGGAATCCATTGGGTGTTAATATCGCCTGCAGCGGGCGTGTGTGGCAATGTCCGCCATTACGGTTGTGGACAGTACAGTTGGTCAGTCGTATACAATGCATATTTACCGTGTGTTCTGGCCGCACATTCCCGCGGAGATTCCAGGGAATCCCGGGAAAGCTCGCCTGAGATTGGCTGGCCGTGCCGGAATCTCCGCATTCCCCAGGGAATCCGGGGATTTCGGCACGGCCAGAACACGGCCGTAGTATTTTGATAGTGGGAATGCTACGAAAAGAACTGCTGCTGAGGGCCCTTTCGGCGCCCTCGCGGCCCATGGAACGCCGGAGGCGGCCAATGGGCCGTCCTCGCTGGCCTCTAAACCGGCGGACATGGTCTGCTGGGCCGTTCTCGGACTCCCTTGAACACTGGACGGGGTATCTGGAATACTCTCAGAAACCCTGGGCCATTGGATGACGGTCCCTGGGCCTCCCGCGGCACTCTCGCCTCCTTTGCCAACCATCGCCCGCCCGCCCGCCCGCCCGCCTGCATACATACATACATACATACATACATACATACATACATACATACATACATACATACATACATACATACATACATACATACATACATACATACATACATACATACATACATACATACATACATACATACATACATACATACATACATACATACATACATACATACATACATACATACATACATACATACATACATACATACATACATACATACATACATACATACATACATACATACATACATACATACATACATACATACATACATACATACATACATACATACATACATACATACATACATACATACATACATGCTACATGTATGTATGCTACATACATACATACATACATACATACATACATACATACATACATACATACATACATACATACATACATACATACATACATACATACATACATGCATGCATGCATGCATGCATGCATGCATGCATGCATACATGCATGCATGCATGCATGCATGCATGCATGCACGCACGCACGCACGCACGCACGCACGCACACGCACACGCACCCGCACCCGCACCCGCACCCGCACCCGCACCCGCACCCGCACCCGCACCCGCACCCGCACCCGCACCCGCACCCGCACCCGCACCCGCACCCGCACCCGCACCCGCACCCGCACCCGCACCCGCACCCGCACCCGCACCCGCACCCGCACCCGCACCCGCACCCGCACCCGCACCCGCACCCGCACCCGCACCCGCACCCGCACCCGCACCCGCACCCGCACCCGCACCCGCACCCGCACCCGCACCCGCACCCGCACCCGCACCCGCACCCGCACCCGCACCCGCACCCGCACCCGCACCCGCACCCGCACCCGCACCCGCACCCGCACCCGCACCCGCACCCGCACCCGCACCCGCACCCGCACCCGCACCCGCACCCGCACCCGCACCCGCACCCGCACCCGCACCCGCACCCGCACCCGCACCCGCACCCGCACCCGCACCCGCACCCGCACCCGCACCCGCACCCGCACCCGCACCCGCACCCGCACCCGCACCCGCACCCGCACCCGCACCCGCACCCGCACCCGCACCCGCACCCGCACCCGCACCCGCACCCGCACCCGCACCCGCACCCGCACCCGCACCCGCACCCGCACCCGCACCCGCACCCGCACCCGCACCCGCACCCGCACCCGCACCCGCACCCGCACCCGCACCCGCACCCGCACCCGCACCCGCACCCGCACCCGCACCCGCACCCGCACCCGCACCCGCACCCGCACCCGCACCCGCACCCGCACCCGCACCCGCACCCGCACCCGCACCCGCACCCGCACCCGCACCCGCACCCGCACCCGCACCCGCACCCGCACCCGCACCCGCACCCGCACCCGCACCCGCACCCGCACCCGCACCCGCACCCGCACCCGCACCCGCACCCGCACCCGCACCCGCACCCGCACCCGCACCCGCACCCGCACCCGCACCCGCACCCGCACCCGCACCCGCACCCGCACCCGCACCCGCACCCGCACCCGCACCCGCACCCGCACCCGCACCCGCACCCGCACCCGCACCCGCACCCGCACCCGCACCCGCACCCGCACCCGCACCCGCACCCGCACCCGCACCCGCACCCGCACCCGCACCCGCACCCGCACCCGCACCCGCACCCGCACCCGCACCCGCACCCGCACCCGCACCCGCACCCGCACCCGCACCCGCACCCGCACCCGCACCCGCACCCGCACCCGCACCCGCACCCGCACCCGCACCCGCACCCGCACCCGCACCCGCACCCGCACCCGCACCCGCACCCGCACCCGCACCCGCACCCGCACCCGCACCCGCACCCGCACCCGCACCCGCACCCGCACCCGCACCCGCACCCGCACCCGCACCCGCACCCGCACCCACACCCACACCCACACCCACACCCACACCCACACCCACACCCACACCCACACCCACACCCACACCCACACCCACACCCACACCCACACCCACACCCACACCCACACCCACACCCACACCCACACCCACACCCACACCCACACCCACACCCACACCCACACCCACACCCACACCCACACCCACACCCACACCCACACCCACACCCACACCCACACCCACACCCACACCCACACCCACACCCACACCCACACCCACACCCACACCCACACCCACACCCACACCCACACCCACACCCACACCCACACCCACACCCACACCCACACCCACACCCACACCCACACCCACACCCACACCCACACCCACACCCACACCCACACCCACACCCACACCCACACCCACACCCACACCCACACCCACACCCACACCCACACCCACACCCACACCCACACCCACACCCACACCCACACCCACACCCACACCCACACCCACACCCACACCCACACCCACACCCACACCCACACCCACACCCACACCCACACCCACACCCACACCCACACCCACACCCACACCCACACCCACACCCACACCCACACCCACACCCACACCCACACCCACACCCACACCCACACCCACACCCACACCCACACCCACACCCACACCCACACCCACACCCACACCCACACCCACACCCACACCCACACCCACACCCACACCCACACCCACACCCACACCCACACCCACACCCACACCCACACCCACACCCACACCCACACCCACACCCACACCCACACCCACACCCACACCCACACCCACACCCACACCCACACCCACACCCACACCCACACCCACACCCACACCCACACCCACACCCACACCCACACCCACACCCACACCCACACCCACACCCACACCCACACCCACACCCACACCCACACCCACACCCACACCCACACCCACACCCACACCCACACCCACACCCACACCCACACCCACACCCACACCCACACCCACACCCACACCCACACCCACACCCACACCCACACCCACACCCACACCCACACCCACACCCACACCCACACCCACACCCACACCCACACCCACACCCCACCCACACCCACACCCACACCCACACCCACACCCACACCCACACCACCCCACACCCACACCCACACCCACACCCACACCCACACCCACACCCACACACCCACACCCACACCCACACCCACACCCACACCCACACCCACACCCACACCCACACCCACACCCACACCCACACCCACACCCACACCCACACCCACACCCACACCCACACCCACACCCACACCCCACCCACCCCACACCCACACCCACACCCACACCACACCCACACCCACACCCACACCCACACCCACACCCACACCCACACCCACACCCACACCCACACCCACACCCACACCCACACCCACACCCACACCCACACCCACACCCACCCACACCCACACCCACACCCACACCACACCCACACCCACACCCACACCCACACCCACACCCACACCCACACCCACACCCACACCCACACCCACACCCACACCCACACCCACACCCACACCCACACCCACACCCACACCCACACCCACACCCACACCCACACCCACACCCACACCCACACCCACACCCACACCCACACCCACACCCCACACCCACACCCACCCACACCCACACCCACACCCACACCACACCCACACCCACACCCACACCCACCCACCCACACCCACACCCACACCCACACCACACCCACACCCACACCCACACCCACACCCACACCCACACCCACACCCACACCCACACCCACACCCACACCCACACCCCACACCCACACCCACACCCACACCCACACCCACACCCACACCCCACACCCACACCCACACCCACACCCACACCACACCCACACCCACACCCACACCCACACCCACACCCACACCCACACCCACACCACACCACACCCACACCCACACCCACACCCACACCCACCCACACCCACACCCACACCCACACCCACACCCACACCCACACCCACACCCACACCCACACCCACACCCACACCCACACCCACACCCACACCCACACCCACACCCACACCCACACCCACACCCACACCCACACCCACACCCACACCACACCACACCCACACCCACACCCACACCCACACCCACACCCACACCCACACCCACACCACACCCACACCCACACCCACACCCACACCCACACCCACACCCACACCCACACCCACACCCACACCCACACCCACACCCACACCCACACCCACACCCACACCCACACCCACACCCACACCCACACCCACACCCACACCCACACCCACACCCACACCCACACCCACACCCACACCCACACCCACACCCACACCCACACCCACACCCACACCCACACCCACACCCACACCCACACCCACACCCACACCCACACCCACACCCACACCCACACCCACACCCACACCCACACCCACACCCACACCCACACCCACACCCACACCCACACCCACACCCACACCCACACCCACACCCACACCCACACCCACACCCACACCCACACCCACACCCACACCCACACCCACACCCACACCCACACCCACACCCACCCCACACCCACACCCACACCCACACCCACACCCACACCCACACCCACACCCACACCCACACCCACACCACACCCACACCCACACCCACACCCACACCCACACCCACACCCACACCCACACCCACACCCACACCCACACCCACACCCACACCCACACCCACACCCACACCCACACCCACACCCACACCCACACCCACACCCACACCCACACCCACACCCACACCCACACCCACACCCACACCCACACCCACACCCACACCCACACCCACACCACACCCACACCCACACCCACACCCACACCCACACCCACACCACACCCACACCCACACCCACACCCACACCCACACCCACACCCACACCCACACCCACACCCACACCCACACCCACACCCACACCCACACCCACACCCACACCCACACCCACACCCACACCCACACCCACACCCACACCCACACCCACACCCACACCCACACCCACACCCACACCCACACCCACACCCACACCCACACCCACACCCACACCCACACCCACACCCACACCCACACCCACACCCACACCCACACCCACACCCACACCCACACCCACACCCACACCCACACCCACACCCACACCCACACCCACACCCACACCCACACCCACACCCACACCCACACCCACACCCACACCCACACCCACACCCACACCCACACCCACACCCACACCCACACCACACCCACACCCACACCCACACCCACACCCACACCCACACCCACACCCACACCCACACCCCACCCACACCCACACCCACACCCACCCACACCACACCCACACCCACACCCACACCCACACCCACACCCACACCCACACCCACACCCACACCCACACCCACACCCACACCCACACCCACACCCACA
>JAXIVJ010013040.1:7500-10000 GCA_036785665.1 Chirona hameri
GATGATGATGATGATGTTGATGATGATGTTGATGATGATGTTGATGTTGATGATGATGTTGATGATGATGTTGATGATGATGTTGATGATGATGTTGCTGATGATGTTGCTGATGATGTTGCTGATGATGTCGCTGATGATGTTGCTGATGATGTTGATGATGATGTTGCTGGTGATGTTGCTGATGATGTTGCTGATGATGTTGCTGATGATGTTGCTGATGATGACGTGAAACGGTGTGGTATGCCCGGAGGCGGTGTTGTATGCCCGGAGGCGGTGTTGTATACCCGGAGGCGGTGTGGTATGCCCGGAGGCGGTGTTGTATGCCCGGAGGCGGTTTTGTATGCCCGGAGGCGATGTGGTATGCCCGGAGGCGGTGTAGTATGCCCGTAGGCGGTGTTGTATGCCCGGAGGCGGTGTGGTATGCCCGGAGGCGGTGTTGTATGCCCGGAGGCGGTGTGGTATGCCCGGAGGCGGTGTAGTATGCCCGGAGGCGGTGTTGTATGCCCGGAGGCGGTGTTGTATGCCCGGAGGCGGTGTGGTATGCCCGGAGGCGGTGTAGTATGCCCGGAGGCGGTGTTGTATGCCCGGAGGCGGTGTGGTATGCCCGGAGGCGGTGTAGTATGCCCGGAGGCGGTGTTGTATGCCCGGAGGCGGTGTGGTATGCCCGGAGGCGGTACAACACCGCCTCCGGACATGATGATGATAATGATGATGATGATGATGATGATGATGATGATGATGATGATGATGATGATGATGATGATGATGATGGTGATGATGATGATGATGATGATGATGATGATGATGATGATGATGATGATGATGATGATGATGATGATGATGATGATGATGATGATGATGATGATGATGATGATGATGATGATGATGATGATGATGATGATGATGATGATGATGGTTATGATGATGATGATGATGATGATGATGATGATGATGATGATGATGATGATGATGATGATGATGATGTTGCTGATGATGATGTTGCTGTTGATGATGATGTTGCTGATGATGTTGCTGCTGATGTTGCTGATGATGTTGATGATGATGTTGCTGGTGATGTTGCTGATGATGTTGCTGATGATGTTGCTGATGATGTTGCTGATGATGACGTGAGACGGTGTGGTATGCCCGGAAGCGGTGTTGTATGCCCGGAGGCGGTGTTGTATGCCCGGAGGCGGTGTGGTATGCCCGGAGGCGGTGTAGTATGCCCGGAGGCGGTGTTGTATGCCCGGAGGCGGTGTGGTATGCCCGGAGGCGGTTTAGTATGCCCGGAGGCGGTGTTGTATGCCCGGAGGCGGTGTGGTATGCCCGGAGGCGGTGTAGTATGCCCGGAGGCGGTGTTGTATGCCCGGAGGCGGTGTGGTATGCCCGGAGGCGGTGTAGTATGCCCGGAGGCGGTGTTGTATGCCCGGAGGCGGTGTGGTATGCCCGGAGGCGGTACAACACCGCCTCCGGGCATGATGATGATAATGATGATGATGATGATGATGATGATGATGATGATGATGATGATGATGATGATGATGATGATGATGATGATGATGATGATGATGATGATGATGATGATGATGATGATGGTGATGATGATGATGATGATGATGATGATGATGATGATGATGATGATGATGATGATGATGATGATGATGATGATGTTGATGATGATGTTGATGATGATGTTGATGTTGATGATGATGTTGATGATGATGTTGATGATGATGTTGATGATGATGTTGCTGATGATGTTGCTGATGATGTTGCTGATGATGTTGCTGATGATGTTGATGATGATGTTGCTGGTGATGTTGCTGATGATGTTGCTGATGATGTTGCTGATGATGTTGCTGATGATGACGTGAAACGGTGTGGTATGCCCGGAGGCGGTGTTGTATGCCCGGAGGCGGTGTTGTATGCCCGGAGGCGGTGTGGTATGCCCGGAGGCGGTGTTGTATGCCCGGAGGCGGTTTTGTATGCCCGGAGGCGATGTGGTATGCCCGGAGGCGGTGTAGTATGCCCGTAGGCGGTGTTGTATGCCCGGAGGCGGTGTGGTATGCCCGGAGGCGGTGTTGTATGCCCGGAGGCGGTGTGGTATGCCCGGAGGCGGTGTAGTATGCCCGGAGGCGGTGTTGTATGCCCGGAGGCGGTGTTGTATGCCCGGAGGCGGTGTGGTATGCCCGGAGGCGGTGTAGTATGCCCGGAGGCGGTGTTGTATGCCCGGAGGCGGTGTGGTATGCCCGGAGGCGGTGTAGTATGCCCGGAGGCGGTGTTGTATGCCCGGAGGCGGTGTGGTATGCCCGGAGGCGGTACAACACCGCCTCCGGGCATGATGATGATAATGATGATGATGATGATGATGATGATGATGATGATGATGATGATGATGATGATGATGATGATGATGATGATGATGATGATGATGATGATGATGATGATGATGATGATGATGATGATGATGATGATGATGATGATGATGATGATGATG
>JAXIVJ010013041.1:0-38452 GCA_036785665.1 Chirona hameri
CTGACGACTGGGTGCGGTGTTGAGTGGGACTGACGACAGGGTGCGGTGTTGAGTGGGACTGACGACTGGGTGCGGTGTTGAGTGGGACTGGGTGCGGTGTTGAGTGGGACTGACGACTGGGTGCGGTGTTGAGTGGGACTGACGACTGGGTGCGGTGTTGAGTGGGACTGGGTGCGGTGTTGAGTGGGACTGACGACTGGGTGCGGTGTTGAGTGGGACTGACGACTGGGTGCGGTGTTGAGTGGGACTGACGACTGGGTGCGGTGTTGAGTGGGACTGGGTGCGGTGTTGAGTGGGACTGACGACTGGGTGCGGTGTTGAGTGGGACTGACGACTGGGTGCGGTGTTGAGTGGGACTGACGACTGGGTGCGGTGTTGAGTGGGACTGACGACTGGGTGCGGTGTTGAGTGGGACTGACGACTGGGTGTGGTGTTGAGTGGGACTGGCGACTGGGTGCGGTGTTGAGTGGGACTGACGACTGGGTGCGGTGTTGAGTGGTACTGGGTGCGGTGTTGAGTGGGACTGGGTGCGGTGTTGAGTCATGGGACTGACGACTGGGTGCGGTGTTGAGTGGTACTGGGTGCGGTGTTGAGTGGAACTGGGTGCGGTGTTGAGTGGGACTGGGTGCGGTGTTGAGTGGGACTGACGACTGGGTGTGGTGTTGAGTGGGACTGACGACTGGGTGCGGTGTTGAGTGGGACTGACGACTGGGTGCGGTGTTGAGTGGGACTGGGTGCGGTGTTGAGTGGGACTGACGACTGGGTGTGGTGTTGAGTGGGACTGGCGACTGGGTGCGGTGTTGAGTGGGACTGACGACTGGGTGTGGTGTTGAGTGGGACTGGGTGCGGTGTTGAGTGGGACTGGATGCGGTGTTGAGTGGGACTGGGTGCGGTGTTGAGTGGGACTGGCGACTGGGTGCGGTGTTGAGTGGGAATGTGTGCGGTGTTGAGTGGGACTGGGTGCGGTGTCGAGTGGGACTGCCGACTGGGTGCGGTGTTGAGTGGGACAGTGTGCGGTGTTGAGTGGGACTGACGACTGGGTGCGGTGTTGAGTGGGACTGACGACTGGTTGCGGTGTTAATGGGACTGACGACTGGGTGTGGTTTTGAGTGGGACAGGGTGCGGTGTTGAGTGGGACTGACGACTGGGTGCGGTGTTGAGTGGGACTGTGTGCGGTGTTCAGTGGGACTGACGACTGGGTGCGGTGTTGAGTGGGACTGACGACTGGTTGCGGTGTTAATGGGACTGACGACTGGGTGCGGTGTTGAGTGGGACAGGGTGCGGTGTTGAGTGGGACTGACGACTGGGTGCGGTGTTGAGTGGGACTGACGACTGGGTGCGGTGTTGCATGGGACTGGGTGCGGTGTTGAGTGGGACTGTGTGCGGTGTTGAGTCATGGGACTGACGACTGGGTGCGGTGTTGAGTGGGACTGGGTGCGGTGTTGAGTGGGACTGACGACTGGGTGCAGTGTTGAGTGGGACTGACGACTGGGTGCGGTGTTGAATGGGACTGGGTGCGGTGTTGAGTGGGACTGGGTGCGGTGTTGAGTCATGGGACTGACGACTGGGTGCGGTGTTGAGTGGGACTGAGTGCGGTGTTGAGTGGGACTGACGACTGGGTGCGGTGTTGAGTGGCACTGACGACTGGGTGCGGTGTTGAGTGGGACTGGCGACTGGGTGCAGTGTTGAATGGGACTGGGTGCGGTGTTGAGTGGGACTGGGTGCGGTGTTGAGTCATGGGACTGACGACTGGGTGCGGTGTTGAGTGGGACAGGGTGCGGTGTTGAGTGGTACTGGGTGCGGTGTTGAGTGGGACTGGGTAAGGTGTTGAGTGGGACAGTGTGCGGTGTTGAGTGAGACTGACGACTGGGCGCGGTGTTGAGTGGGACAGTGTGCGGTGTTGAGTGGGACTAGGTGCGGCGTTGAGTGGAACTGGGTGCGGTGTTGAGTCGGACTGGGTGCGGTGTTGAGTCATGGGACTGGCGACTGGGTGCGGTGTTGAGTGGGACAGTGTGCGGTGTTGAGTGGGACTGGGTGCGGTGTTGAGTGGGACTGACGACTGGGTGCGGTGTTGAGTGGGACTGGGTGCGGTGTTGAGTGGTACTGGGTGCGGTGTTGAGTGGGACTGGGTGCAGTGTTGAGTGGGACTGGGTGCGGTGTTGAGTGGGACTGGGTGCGGTGTTGAGTGGGACTGGGTGCGGTGTTGAGTGGGACTGGGTGCGGTGTTGAGTGGGACAGTGTGCGGTGTTGAGTGGGACTGGGTGCGGTGTTGAGTGGAACTGGATGCGGTGTTGAGTCGGACTGAGTGCGGTGTTGAGTGGGACAGGGTGCGGTGTTGAGTGGGACTGACGACTGGGTGCGGCGTTGAGTGGGACTGGGTGCGGTGTTGAGTGGGACAGGGTGCGGTGTTGAGTGGGACTGACGACTGGGTGCGGTGTTGAGTGGGACTGGGTGCGGTGTTGAGTGGGACTGGGTGCGGTGTTGAGTGGTACTGGGTGCGGTGTTGAGTGGGACTGGGTGCAGTGTTGAGTGGGACTGGGTGCGGTGTTGAGTGGGACTGGGTGCGGTGTTGAGTGGGACTGGGTGCGGTGTTGAGTGGGACTGGGTGCGGTGTTGAGTGGGACAGTGTGCGGTGTTGAGTGGGACTGGGTGCGGTGTTGAGTGGAACTGGATGCGGTGTTGAGTGGGACTGGGTGCGGTGTTGAGTGGGACTGGGTGCAGTGTTGAGTGGGACTGGGTGCGGTGTTGAGTGGGACTGGGTGCGGTGTTGAGTGGGACTGGGTGCGGTGTTGAGTGGGACTGGGTGCGGTGTTGGGTGGGACAGTGTGCGGTGTTGAGTGGGACTGGGTGCGGTGTTGAGTGGGACTGACGACTGGGTGCGGTGTTGAGTGGGACTGGGTGCGGTGTTGAGTGGTACTGGGTGCGGTGTTGAGTGGGACTGGGTGCGGTGTTGAGTGGGACTGGGTGCGGTGTTGAGTGGGACTGGGTGCGGTGTTGAGTGGGACAGTGTGCGGTGTTGAGTGGGACTGGGTGCGGTGTTGAGTGGGACTGACGACTGGGTGCGGTGTTGAGTGGGACTGGGTGCGGTGTTGAGTGGTACTGGGTGCGGTGTTGAGTGGGACTGGGTGCGGTGTTGAGTGGGACTGGGTGCGGTGTTGAGTGGGACTGGGTGCGGTGTTGAGTGGGACTGGGTGCGGTGTTGAGTGGGACTGACGACTGGGTGCGGTGTTGAGTGGGACTGGGTGCGGTGTTGAGTGGTACTGGGTGCGGTGTTGAGTGGGACTGACGACTGGGTGCGGTGTTGAGTGGGACTGACGACTGGGTGCGGTGTTGAGTGGAACAGTGTGCGGTGTTGAGTGGGACTGGGTGCGGTGTTGAGTGGGACTGACGACTGGGTGCGGTGTTGAGTGGGACTGGGTGCGGTGTTGAGTGGGACTGGGTGCGGTGTTGAATGGGACTGACGACTGGGTGCGGTGTTGAGTGGGACTGGGTGCGGTGTTGAGTGGTACTGGGTGCGGTGTTGAGTGGGACTGGGTGCGGTGTTGAGTGGGACTGGGTGCGGTGTTGAGTGGGACTGGGTGCGGTGTTGAGTGGGACTGGGTGCGGTGTTGAGTGGGACTGGGTGCGGTGTTGAGTGGGACAGTGTGCGGTGTTGAGTGGGACAGGGTGCGGTGTTGAGTGGAACTGGATGCAGTGTTGAGTCGGACTGGGTGCGGTGTTGAGTCATGGGACTGGGTGCGGTGTTGAGTGGGACAGTGTGCGGTGTTGAGTGGGACAGTGTGCGGTGTTGAGTGGGACTGGGTGCGGTGTTGAGTGGGACTGACGACTGGGTGCGGTGTTGAGTGGGACTGGGTGCGGTGTTGAGTGGTACTGGGTGCGGTGTTGAGTGGGACTGGGTGCGGTGTTGAGTGGTACTGGGTGCGGTGTTGAGTGGTACTGGGTGCGGTGTTGAGTGGGACTGGGTGCGGTGTTGAGTGGGACTGGGTGCGGTGTTGAGTGGGACTGGGTGCGGTGTTGAGTGGGACTGGGTGTGGTGTTGAGTGGGACTGGGTGCGGTGTTGAGTGGAACTGGATGCGGTGTTGAGTCGGACTGGGTGCGGTGTTGAGTCATGGGACTGGCAACTGGGTGCGGTGTTGAGTGGGACAGTGTGCGGTGTTGAGTGGGACTGGGTGCGGTGTTGAGTGGGATTGACGACTGGGTGCGGTGTTGAGTGGGACTGGGTGCGGTGTTGAGTGGTACTGGGTGCGGTGTTGAGTGGGACTGGGTGCAGTGTTGAGTGGGACTGGGTGCGGTGTTGAGTGGGACTGGGTGCGGTGTTGAGTGGGACTGGGTGCGGTGTTGAGTGGGACTGGGTGCGGTGTTGAGTGGGACTGGGTGCGGTGTTGAGTGGGACTGGGTGCGGTGTTGAGTGGGACTGGGTGCAGTGTTGAGTGGGACTGGGTGCGGTGTTGAGTGGGACTGGGTGCGGTGTTGAGTGGGACTGGGTGCGGTGTTGAGTGGGACTGACGACTGGGTGCGGTGTTGAGTGGGACAGGGTGGGGTGTTGAGTGGGACAGTGTGCGGTGTTGAGTGGGACAGGGGCGGATCCAGGGAAACTTTTCGAGAGGGGCACATCATACTTCAAGAGGCCCTCTAGCTGAAAAGGGCCCTGGGCGTTTTTGCGAGTCTGAAAGGGCCTCCAGTCGGTCTGAGTGTATTTTCAGGTAGGAGAAAGCCCTTGACAAGCCTAAGAGGGCCATCGTCAGGCCTGAGAGTGTCCTATACAGGGGCGTCGCCGACAATTTTTAAGTGGGGAATCGGCTGAAATGAGATAAAAAATGTAACCACATTTGTTCTGCGTGTATTTAAGCCTTTGCAACATTTGTAATGTCAGTGGATTTTCATGTTACAGTAGGTACTTGTTATTTAGCGCCGCCAAGCGCAGAAAAATTCTTACAGGTTGGCCTGATAAAATCCAGAATTACAGGCGATGGACCTTGTAGAGGATAAGAAGCTAACATTGTATTAATTCAATTAAGCGTTACGACGAACCGAAGACGATGACTATGGCTTCGTTATGATGATGGCCACCGACAAGGGCGCCGCCACCTTCCGAAAGTTGGGGAGACGGAGGCATTCTGAAGTCGATTCTTGCCATGCAACGTCCATAGGCGTAATGTTAAAATCAGAAAATGTTGGGGGGGACATGTCCCCCCGTCCCCCCCCTGTGGCGGAGCCCCTTTGTCACCGATGTGACGCCGCGAAGCGGCGTGAAAAATTGCATTTTAGGTCGTGGAAAACGAAATTGTAATATTCGAACCAGACCGTGAGTGGAGCCAAGCCTCAAGTAACCCCTTTTCCTGGTTACATATCTCGGTATGATGCAAAATATTGAAATGAAGGTGGTTTTCATATACATTAGCTAGCCTCGGATAGTAAATCACGATGACCGGTGGCAGTCAGCGCTCAATAGTATATATGATAATAATAACTGTATATGCATATGTACCGAACTGTAACAAACAACTGGTAACAGTGCAAATGGTTTCGAAGCAGCAAGAAGCAAAACGACTTTTCCGCGCATAAATGGTCCCTGTGGATCTGTAGGAGCCTGAGGGGAGATGGCTTGGGAAGATGGTCCTGGCTTGGCCCCCACTATTAGCTCTTCCAGGTCCAGCAAGTTGGGCACCGCTGGAGCAGCTTCCGCGGGTGCCGATGCCCGTGTCTCTGCGTTCGCGTCCCCTTTTCGGAACTCGGCAGACTAGCTAAACATGTATCCCGCTTAACCCTATTTGTAACAGGGGGTGGGGGGATTCCGCCCCCCCCCCCCTCATGTTTTTCGCAGGTATCTCCAGAACGGCTGGGAGCAGGCCCATGACATTTTTGGAATTTTCCTAGAATTGAATTCCGCATTTGGAGTCAAAATTTAGAGTTCTTAATCTGAACAGAGGCGGTTCCAGGGCACGGTTTTGGGAGGGTTCGGTGGCGATATTTGGCGATAATACGGAAATGCGATCTTCACGGTTTCTTCCTAACTACCTCAAGTGTGAAGGAGTTACATCGGTTTACGGTGATTGCAACAAGTGCAAATTAGTTGATGTTAATGAAATATCATAAAAATTGCATGGCAGAGACGGTTTCAGGGGCTTGAAAGGGGGGGGGGGCAGGAAGTATTCAATGCTCTGCTGGAAGTAAATAGAGCGATGTAAGGAGCATTTATAGCTATCAAGATGTAAAAGATAGCTTCTCCTTCCATTATTTTAATAATTTATTACATATAGAGTTGCAGGGGCGTGTTCAGGCACATGAAAAGGGGGGTGACTGGCATGGTGATGACGGCATGGTGATGACACGCTAAGAGGGGAGGTGTTCGAAATTTTGGTAAACGCATTTGACAAATATCGCGGTATTGTGCCGCATGAGAAGTACTCCGTAACATAGTGCGAAGGTCGTATGTACGGCAGTAGTGTATGCGTTGCTAGGAGGCAACCAAATAGGAGCTCAGTTAGCCAATAACATTAAATCATACATCAATCTCCTTAATCTCCTTAATAAAGGGCAAATTAAAACCGTTTAAACGCGATGGACTCGAAAACCCTTGGTGGTGGACCCAAAACCCATACATTTTCTGAATCAGCATGATGGCAGGCATGTTTATGTACCACTGCCATGCAGATCGGAGCTCTATAGTTTTCAAGTAAAATGTGAACTCGAGGAATTTGTTAAGAATAGAATGATATTCGTATTTAGTGGGCCCGATTTTCTGCATATGTTGCGCTTTTGTAACATTCATTTTGTTTGTCTTCTAAAAGTCCCAGTTATCTCAGTTAAAGGGAATGTTTCACCTTCGTAATGGTTTTGAACTGAGATAGCCATTATCTTGGGCCGTTATTGAAATGTCTAAATTACAAAGGTCATTTTTCCCCAAACTTAACCGATTTTAAGCAATTTAATTTACCATTTGCAAAATGCACCCAGGCTGGTGCAGCCGCTGATTGGCTGACAGCCACTGTGTCAGTCAATCCCACCTTGTCAGCCAATCAGCAGCGGTCTGTAGCTCAATAATGACGTCATCAGCCCAAATAAAAAAAAACACAATTTGTATAAAGTTAAGTAACTTTGCGAGAGAAAAATACCACCATCGTATTCAGCAGCACTTACTTCATATTTTCGACTACATCTATTTGATCTACGTATATTTGACACTACGTATATTTGACAACTTCCAGAAAGGTGAAACATTTCTTTAATATGCACAATGCAAATGAACATTTAAACAGGGCGCTTCTTTCAGGGGATCGGCATTAGAGCCCTTCATGGGACACATTTTCAGCCCCCATGCCGTTCCAGCCCCTTTAGCCAGACCCAAACCCGTTCCAATCCGAATTCATAATTGATGGGGCACCCGTTCCCACCCGTTTCAGCATATTTCACTTTTTGTGGTGCAAAACAAAATATATGGTCTGTCCCAAATCCATTCCAACCCGTTACTTTTCCCAAAAATTGCCCCATTCCCACCCATTTCCATCCCGTTCCCATTCTCATGCGGGATTCCCATTCCATGAAGGACTCTGGTCGGCATTAACCCGCTTCCTAGCTGTCTTGAAAAAAAAATGGGGTAACGGGTTAACGGGTGAACTGGTCAACCTCTTTGCAAGGAGCGACATAGCTATGCATGGGTGGGGAAGGGTGCGCACGGGCACGTGTATTGATGTGGGTACCTGCATCCAGGAGACTCCAGATAATTGGGACATAATGAGATATAAGTGATCAACATAACTAAGCAGTAAGCATGGTGGAGGAGGTGCACGTGCTCTCTTTTGGTGTGGGTACCACCATCCAGGAGAAACCAGTTAATTAGTTCCACGTCATGGATGACGAGTATAATGGCGTATGAGTGGGTGACTGTCACATTCGTGGCAACACTGATCCCCTTTATTTTATAAGGATCTCCCGTTCCAGATATACTTAAACAAAATATATAAATATTCGTTAAGCCGGGGTGAATTTTTCACAGGTTTAACGGGAGTATAACGGGTGCCGTGGGTGTTCCACGGGTATAATGGGTGAGTACCGGCTATAACGGGTTTATTACGTGTTCCACGGGGGCACAACGGGTACCACGGGTATATGTCGGGCACCGCAGGTTTTTGACGGGTACAAACACGTATTATATGTACCACGGGTGTGCCATGGGCAGTACGGGTTATCAATCCCTAATTGCCTATCACTGGCTTGCAACACCACTTGACCTGTAATCGTCCAGCGGAGCCAAAGTTTGGAATTTGCGTGCCCAAATTTGGAACAGCATGCCTAATTTTGTCTGGCTGATGGGTTGTAAGCCACCTGGGGGTGTTTTGGCTCTTGGTGTGCCCAGGTTTGAAATTTGCGTGACCATTGGGGGGGGGGGGGCAGTATCAGGTGGTGGCATAGTGGAGAAGAAATATAAATTTAGATCACTAACTACTGCAGTATTGACTGACAGAATGACAGAAATGTCACTAGTCCAAGGGGCGCCGTCACTCGCCGGAGTGGCGCCGTCACTGGCCAGAGGGGCGCCAGCTTTGCATGGGACCAAAGGACCAGGTCATGACCTTCTTGACCTGATACTTGGTACGCCACTGCGCCCCCCTGAGCAAACCAGTTTAACTACATAAAATGCGATTCTGCGACGACTCTCCAGTCAACAACTTTTTGCTAACGAAACGGAGCGAAATTTTTTCCTCCACTTACGTGCCCCCCCCCCCCCCCCCCCCTGAGCAAAATACGTGGCGTGCCTGATGCTTAATAGATGTCCAATCAGCATGCTTATTCAATGCAGTCGACTCGGCGAAAAGTTGGCGATTTAAATTCAAGAAATTGGCGATGTCTGGCGATAATTTGGCGGAAATTTGTCGACAAAGGCCAATTTGGATCTGGCAGCCCTGGAGTTGATGTGACAGGCTGGGAGCGTTACAGGCGCCGTGTTGGGACGGTTGATGATGAAAATGGGGTCAGATTTATCTGAGCGTGATGATCGGGAATCGCCAGGACCTTTTCGCGTGCCTCTGTCGCGTCGAAAGATGCGTTGCGGGTATTCTAGGTGTAGTTAAAATGGACAGAAACGGCCTTTCAAGAGACATAATAAAGTGAAACATGGAGTCTTGCCGATAAAGTATACTAATGATTTGTTTGGCGATGGTGCGCGTTGGAGTAGTTGGGTTGTCCAGAATGGGACCACAGAACCAAACCCAAGTAAAGGTGAGTGCAGGGTCCTATAATTTATTTGAAGCCAGGGTGCGGAGTAGAAAATTGGGCCTAAAAATAACCAAAAAGAGTTGGAAAATTCAGCCTAAAAAAGAGCTCACCCATCAGAATCCCTCACACATTGGCTGATAATTAATTTATTTTCCCCAGTTTGATACAGCGGCATCTATCTGTGCCAATAGTGGTGGTCCGTACATGCTCTTCTTGATCAAATGCCGCTGTGGAGGCAGCGTGTGGTGTTGAGTCATGGGACTGGCGACTGGGTGCGGTGTTGAGTGGGACTGACGACTGGGTGCGGTGCTGAGTGGGACTGACGACTGGGTGCGGTGTTGAGTGGTACTGGGTGCGGTGTTGAGTGGGACTGGGTGCGGTGTTGAGTGGGACTGGGTGCGGTGTTGAGTGGGACTGGGTGCGGTGTTGAGTGGTACTGGGTGCGGTGTTGAGTGGGACTGGGTGCGGTGTTGAGTGGGACTGGGTGCGGTGTTGAGTGGGACTGGGTGCGGTGTTGAGTGGGACTGGGTGCGGTGTTGAGTGGGACTGGGTGCGGTGTTGAGTGGGACTGGGTGCGGTGTTGAGTGGGACTGGGTGCGGTGTTGAGTGGGACTGACGACTGGGTGCGGTGTTGAGTGGGACTGACGACTGGGTGCGGTGTTGAGTGGTACTGGGTGCGGTGTTGAGTGGGACTGGGTGCGGTGTTGAGTGGTACTTGGTGCGGTGTTGAGTGGGACTGGGTGCGGTGTTGAGTGGGACTGGGTGCGGTGTTGAGTGGGACTGACGACTGGGTGTGGTGTTGAGTGGGACTGACGACTGGGTGCGGTGTTGAGTGGGACTGACGACTGGGTGCGGTGTTGAGTGGGACTGGGTGTGGTGTTGAGTGGGACTGGGTGCGGTGTTGAGTGGGACTGACGACTGGGTGCGGTGTTGAGTGGGACTGACGACTGGGTGTGGTGTTGAGTGGGACTGACGACTGGGTGCGGTGTTGAGTGGGACTGGCGACTGGGTGCGGTGTTGAGTGGGACTGGCGACTGGGTGCGGTGTTGAGTGGGACAGGGTGCGGTGTTGAGTGGGACTGGGTGTGGTGTTGAGTGGGACTGACGACTGGGTGCGGTGTTGAATGGGACTGGGTGTGGTGTTGAGTGGGACTGGGTGCGGTGTTGAGTGGGACTGGGTGCGGTGTTGAGTGGGACAGGGTGCGGTGTTGAGTGGGACTGGTTGCGGTGTTGAGTGGGACTGGGTGCGGTGTTGAGTGGGACTGGGTGCGGTGTTGAGTGGGACTGGGTGAGGTGTTGAGTGGGACAGTGTGCGGTGTTGAGTGGGACTGGGTGCGGTGTTGAGTGGGACTGACGACTGGGTGTGGTGTTGAGTGGGACTGACGACTGGGTGCGGTGTTGAATGGGACTGGGTGCGGTGTTGAGTGGGACTGGGTGCGGTGTTGAGTCATGGGACTGACGACTGGGTGCGGTGTTGAGTGGGACAGGGTGCGGTGTTGAGTGGGGCAGGGTGCGGTGTTGAGTGGGACTGGGTAAGGTGTTGAGTGGGACAGTGTGCGGTGTTCAGTGGGACTGACGACTGGGTGTGGTGTTGAGTGGGACTGGGTGCGGTGTTGAGTGGGACTGGGTGCGGTGTTGAGTGGGACTGGGTGCGGTGTTGAGTGGGACAGTGTGCGGTGTTGAGTGGGACTGGGTGCGGTGTTGAGTCGGACTGGGTGCGGTGTTGAGTGGGACTGGCGACTGGGTGCGGTGTTGAGTGGGACTGGGTGCGGTGTTGAGTGGGACTGGGTGCGGTGTTGAGTGGGACTGCCGACTGGGTGCGGTGTTGAGTGGGACAGTGTGCGGTGTTGAGTGGGACTGACGACTGGGTGCGGTGTTGAGTTGGACTGCCGACTGGTTGCGGTGTTAATGGGACTGACGACTGGGTGCGGTGTTGAGTGGGACAGGGTGCGGTGTTGAGTGGGACTGACGACTGGGTGCGGTGTTGAGTGGGACTGTGTGCGGTGTTCAGTGGGACTGACGACTGGGCGCGGTGTTGAGTGGGACTGACGACTGGTTGCGGTGTTAATGGGACTGACGACTGGGTGCGGTGTTGAGTGGGACAGGGTGCGGTGTTGAGTGGGACTGACGACTGGGTGCGGTGTTGAGTGGGACTGACGACTGGATGCGGTGTTGAATGGGACTGGGTGCGGTGTTGAGTGGGACTGTGTGCGGTGTTGAGTCATGGGACTGACGACTGGGTGCGGTGTTGAGTGGGACTGGGTGCGGTGTTGAGTGGGACTGACGACTGGGTGCAGTGTTGAGTGGTACTGACGACTGGGTGCGGTGTTGAATGGGACTGGGTGCGGTGTTGAGTGGGACTGGGTGCGGTGTTGAGTCATGGGACTGACGACTGGGTGCGGTGTTGAGTGGGACTGAGTGCGGTGTTGAGTGGGACTGACGACTGGGTGCGGTGTTGAGTGGGACTGACGACTGGGTGCGGTGTTGAGTAGGACTGGCGACTGGGTGCAGTGTTGAATGGGACTGGGTGCGGTGTTGAGTGGGACTGGATGCGGTGTTGAGTCATGGGACTGACGACTGGGTGCGGTGTTGAGTGGGACAGGGTGCGGTGTTGAGTGGGACTGGGTAAGGTGTTGAGTGGGACAGTGTGCGGTGTTGAGTGAGACTGACGACTGGGTGCGGTGTTGAGTGGGACAGTGTGCGGTGTTGAGTGGGACACTGTGCGGTGTTGAGTGGTACTGGGTGCGGTGTTGAGTGGGACTGGGTGCGGTGTTGAGTGGGACTGACGACTGGGTGCGGTGTTGAGTGGGACTGACAACTGGGTGCGGTGTTGAGTGGGACAGTGTGCGGTGTTGAGTGGTACTGGGTGCGGTGTTGAGTGGGACTGACGACTGGGTGCGGTGTTGAGTGGGACAGTGTGCGGTGTTGAGTGGTACTGGGTGCGGTGTTGAGTGGGACTGGGTGCAGTGTTGAGTGGGACTGGGTGCGGTGTTGAGTGGGACTGGGTGCGGTGTTGAGTGGGACTGGGTGCGGTGTTGAGTGGGACTGGGTGCGGTGTTGAGTGGGACTGGGTGCGGTGTTGAGTGGGACTGGGTGCGGTGTTGAGTGGGACTGGGTGCGGTGTTGAGTGGGACTGGGTGCAGTGTTGAGTGGGACTGGGTGCGGTGTTGAGTGGGACTGGGTGCGGTGTTGAGTGGGACTGGGTGCGGTGTTGAGTGGGACAGGGTGTGGTGTTGAGTGGGACAGTGTGCGGTGTTGAGTGGGACAGGGGCGGATCCAGGGAAACTTTTCGAGAGGGGCACATCATACTTCAAGAGGCCCTCGAGCTGAAAAGGGCCCTGGGCGTTTTTGCGAGTCTGAAAGGGCCTCCAGTCGGTCTGAGTGTATTTTCAGGTAGGAGAAAGCCCTTGACAAGCCTAAGAGGGCCATCGTCAGGCCTGAGAGTGTCCTATACAGGGGCGTCGCCGACAATTTTTAAGTGGGGGGTCGGCTGAAATGAGATAAAAAAAATGTAACCACATTTGTTCTGCGTGTATTTAAGCCTTTGCAACATTTGTAATGTCAGTGGATTTTCATGTTACAGTAGGTACTTGTTATTTAGCGCCGCCAAGCGCAGAAAAATTCTTACAGGTTGGCCTGATAAAACCCAGAATTACAGGCGATGGACCTTGTAGAGGATAAGAAGCTAACATTGTATTAATTCAATTAAGCGTTACGACGAACCGAAGACGATGACTATGGCTTCGTTATGATGATGGCCACCGACAAGGGCGCCGCCACCTTCCGAAAGTTGGGGGGACGGAGGCATTCTGAAGTCGATTCTTGCCATGCAACGTCCATAGGCGTAATGTTAAAATCAGAAAATGTTGGGGGGACATGTCCCCCCGTCCCCCCCTCCCCCCTGTGGCGGAGCCCCTGGCCACCGATGTGACGAAGCGAAGCGGCGTGAAAAATTGCATTTTAGGTCGTGGAAAACGAAATTGTAATATTCGAACCAGACCGTGAGTGGAGCCAAGCCTCAAGTAACCCCTTTTCCTGGTTACATATCTCGGTATGATGCAAAATATTGAAATGAAGGTGGTTTTCATATACATTAGCTAGCCTCGGATAGTAAATCACGATGACCGGTGGCAGTCAGCGCTCAATAGTATATATGATAATAATAACTGTATATGCATATGTACCGAACTGTAACAAACAACTGGTAACAGTGCAAATGGTATCGAAGCAGCAAGAAGCAAAACGACTTTTCCGCGCATAAATGGTCCCTGTGGATCTGTAGGAGCCTGAGGGGAGATGGCTTGGGAAGATGGTCCTGGCTTGGCCCCCACTATTAGCTCTTCCAGGTCCAGCAAGTTGGGCACCGCTGGAGCAGCTTCCGCGGGTGCCGATGCCCGTATCTCTGCGTTCGCGTCCCCTTTTCGGAACTCGGCAGACTAGCTAAACATGTATCCCGCTTAACCCTATTTGTAACAGAGGGGGGGGGATTCCGCCCCCCTCATGTTTTTCGCAGGTATCTCCAGAACAGCTGGGAGCAGGCCCATGACATTTTTGGAATTTTCCTAGAATTGAATTCCGCATTTGGAGTCAAAATTTAGAGTTCTTAATCTGAACAGAGGCGGTTCCAGGGCACGGTTTTGGGAGGGTTCGGTGGCGATATTTGGCGATAATACGGAAGTGCGATCTTCACGGTTTCTTCCTAACTACCTCAAGTGTGAAGGAGTTACATCGGTTTACGGTGATTGCAACAAGTGCAAATTAGTTGATGTTAATGAAATATCATAAAAATTGCATGGCAGAGACGGTTTCAGGGGCTTGAAAGGGGGGGTCCAGGAAGTATTCAATGCTCTGCGGGAAGTAAATAGAGCGATGTAAGGAGCATTTATAGCTATCAAGATGTAAAAGATAGCTTCTCCTTCCATTATTTTAATAATTTATTACATATAGAGTTACAGGGGCGTGTTCAGGCACATGAAAAGGGGGGTGACTGGCATGGTGATGACGGCATGGTGATGACACGCTAAGAGGGGAGGTGTTCGAAATTTTGGTAAACGCATTTGACAAATATCGCGGTATTGTGCCGCATGAGAAGTACTCCGTAACATAGTGCGAAGGTCGTATGTACGGCAGTAGTGTATGCGTTGCTAGGAGGCAACCAAATAGGAGTTCAGTTAGCCAATAACATTAAATCATACATCAATCTCCTTAATCTCCTTAATAAAGGGCAAATTAAAACCGTTTAAACGCGATGGACTCGAAAACCCTTGGTGGTGGACCCAAAACCCATACATTTTCTGAATCAGCATGATGGCAGGCATGTTTATGTACCACTGCCATGCAGATCGGAGCTCTATAGTTTTCAAGTAAAATGTGAACTCGAGGAATTTGTTAAGAATAGAATGATATTCGTATTTAGTGGGCCCGATTTTCTGCATATGTTGCGCTTTTGTAACATTCATTCTGTTTGTCTTCTAAAAGTCCCAGTTATCTCAGTTAAAGGGAATGTTTCACCTTCGTAATGGTTTTGAACTGAGATAGCCATTATCTTGGGCCGTTATTGAAATGTCTAAATTACTAAGGTCATTTTTCCCCAAACTTAACCGATTTTAAGCAATTTAATTTACCATTTGCAAAATGCACCCAGGCTGGTGCAGCCGCTGATTGGCTGACAGCCACTGTGTCAGTCAATCCCACCTTGTCAGCCAATCAGCAGCGGTCTGTAGCTCAATAATGACGTCATCAGCCCAAATAAAAAAAACACAATTTGTATAAAGTTAAGTAACTTTGCGAGAGAAAAATACCACCATCGTATTCAGCAGCACTTACTTCATATTTTCGACTACATCTATTTGATCTACGTATATTTGACACTACGTATATTTGACAACTTCCAGAAAGGTGAAACATTTCTTTAATATGCACAATGCAAATGAACATTTAAACAGGGCGCTTCTTTCAGGGGAAAGGCATTAGAGCCCTTCATGGGACACATTTTCAGCCCCCATGCCGTTCCAGCCCCTTTAGCCAGACCCAAACCCGTTCCAATCCGAATTCATAATTGATGGGGCACCCGTTCCCACCCGTTTCAGCATATTTCACTTTTTGTGGTGCAAAACAAAATATATGGTCTGTCCCAAATCCATTCCAACCCGTTACTTTTCCCAAAAATTGCCCCATTCCCACCCATTTCCATCCCGTTCCCATTCTCATGCGGGATTCCCATTCCATGAAGGACTCTAGTCGGCATTAACCCGCTTCCTAGCTGTCTTGAAAAAAAATGGGGTAACGGGTTAACGGGTGAACTGGTCAACCTCTTTGCAAGGAGCGACATAGCTATGCATGGGTGGGGAAGGGTGCGCACAGGCACGTGTATTGATGTGGGTACCTGCATCCAGGAGACTCCAGATAATTGGGACATAATGAGATATAAGTGATCAACATAGCTAAGCAGTAAGCATGGTGGAGGAGGTGCACGTGCTCTCTTTTGGTGTGGGTACCACTATCCAGGAGAAACCAGTTAATTAGTTCCACGTCATGGATGACGAGTATAATGGCGTATGAGTGGGTGACTGTCACATTCGTGGCAACACTGATCCCCTTTATTTTATAAGGATCTCCCGTTCCAGATATACTTAAACAAAATATATAAATATTCGTTAAGCCGGGGTGAATTTTTCACAGGTTTAACGGGAGTATAACGGGTGCCATGGGTGTTCCACGGGTATAATGGGTGAGTACCGGCTATAACGGGTTTATTACGTGTTCCACGGGGGCACAACGGGTACCACGGGTATATGTCGGGCACCGCGGTTTTTGACGGGTACAAACACGTATTATATGTACCACGGGTGTGCCATGGGCAGTACGGGTTATCAATCCCTAATTGCCTATCACTGGCTTGCAACACCACTTGACCTGTAATCGTCCAGCGGAGCCAAAGTTTGGAATTTGCGTGCCCAAATTTGGAATAGCATGCCTAATTTTGTCTGGCTGATGGGTTGTAAGCCACCTGGGGGTGTTTTGGCTCTTGGTGTGCCCAGGTTTGAAATTTGCGTGACTATTGGGGGGGGGGGGGGGCAGTATCAGGTGGTGGCATAGTGGAGAAGAAATATAAATTTAGATCACTAACTACTACAGTATTGACTGACAGAATGACAGAAATGTCACTAGTCCGAGGGGCGCCGTCACTCGCCGGAGTGGCGCCGTCACTGGCCAGAGGGGCGCCAGCTTTGCATGGGACCAAAGGACCAGGTCATGACCTTCTTGACCTGATACTCGGTACGCCACTGCGCCCCCTGAGCAAACCAGTTTAACTACATAAAATGCGATTCTGCGACGACTCCCCAGTCAACAACTTTTTGCTAACGAAACGGAGCGAAATTTTTCCTCCACTTACGTGCCCCCCCCCCCCCCCCCCCTGAGCAAAATACGTGGCGTGCCTGATGCTTAATAGATGTCCAATCAGCATGCTTATTCAATGCAGTCGACTTGGCGAAAAGTTGGCGATTTAAATTCAAGAAATTGGCGATGTCTGGCGATAATTTGGCGGAAATTTGTCGACAAAGGCCAATTTGGATCTGGCAGCCCTGGAGTTGATGTGACAGGCTGGGAGCGTGACAGGCGCCGTGTTGGGACGGTTGATGATGAAAATGGGGTCAGATTTATCTGAGCGTGATGATCGGGAATCGCCAGGACCTTTTCGCGTGCCTCTGTCGCGTCGAAAGATGCGTTGCGGGTATTCTAGGTGTAGTTAAAATGGACAGAAACGGCCTTTCGAGAGACATAATAAAGTGAAACATGGAGTCTTGCCGATAAAATATACTAATGATTTGTTTGGCGATGGTGCGCGTTGGAGTAGTTGGGTTGTCCAGAATGGGACCACAGAACCAAACCCAAGTAAAGGTGAGTGCAGGGTCCTATAATTTATTTGAAGCCAGGGTGCAGAGTAGAAAATTGGGCCTAAAAATAACCAAAAAGAGTTGGAAAATTCAGCCTAAAAAAGAGCTCACCCATCAGAATCCCTCACACACTGGCTGATAATTAATTTATTTTCCCCAGTTTGATACAGCGGCATCTATCTGTGCCAATAATGGTGGTCCGTACATGCTCTTCTTGATCAAATGCCGCTGTGGAGGCAGTGTGTGGTGTTGAGTCATGGGACTGGCGACTGGGTGCGGTGTTGAGTGGGACTGACGACTGGGTGCGGTGTTGAGTGGTACTGACGACTGGGTGCGGTGTTGAGTGGTACTGGGTGCGGTGTTGAGTGGGACTGGGTGCGGTGTTGAGTGGGACTGACGACTGGGTGCGGTGTTGAGTGGGACTGGGTGCGGTGCTGAGTGGGACTGACGACTGGGTGCGGTGTTGAGTGGTACTGGGTGCGGTGTTGAGTGGGACTGGGTGCGGTGTTGAGTGGGACTGACGACTGGGTGCGGTGTTGAGTGGGACTGACGACTGGGTGCGGTGTTGAGTGGGACTGACGACTGGGTGCGGTGTTGAGTGGGACTGACGACTGGGTGCGGTGTTGAGTGGGACTGACGACTGGGTGCGGTGTTGAGTGGGACTGACGACTGGGTGCGGTGTTGAGTGGGACTGACGACTGGGTGCGGTGTTGAGTGGGACTGACGACTGGGTGCGGTGTTGAGTGGGACTGACGACTGGGTGCGGTGTTGAGTGGAACTGACGACTGGGTGCGGTGTTGAGTGGGACTGACGACTGGGTGCGGTGTTGAGTGGGACTGACGACTGGGTGCGGTGTTGAGTGGGACTGACGACTGGGTGCGGTGTTGAGTGGGACTGACGACTGGGTGCGGTGTTGAGTGGGACTGACGACTGGGTGTGGTGTTGAGTGGGACTGACGACTGGGTGCGGTGTTGAGTGGAACTGACGACTGGGTGCGGTGTTGAGTGGAACTGACGACTGGGTGCGGTGTTGAGTGGGACTGACGACAGAGTGCGGTGTTGAGTGGGACTGGGTGTGGTGTTGAGTGGGACTGACGACAGGGTGCGGTGTTGAGTGGGACTGACGACAGAGTGCGGTGTTGAGTGGGACTGGGTGCGGTGTTGAGTGGGACTGGTTGCGGTGTTGAGTGGGACTGGGTGCGGTGTTGAGTGGGACTGACGACTGGGTGCGGTGTTGAGTGGGACTGGCGACTGGGTGCAGTGTTGAGTGGGACTGGGTGCGGTGTTGAGTGGGACTGGGTGCGGTGTTGAGTGGGACAGGGTGCGGTGTTGAGTGGGACTGGTTGCGGTGTTGAGTGGGACTGGGTGCGGTGTTGAGTGGGACTGGGTGCGGTGTTGAGTGGGACTGACGACTGGGTGCGGTGTTGAGTGGGACTGGCGACGGGGTGTGGTGTTGAGTGGGACTGGCGACTGGGTGTGGTGTTGAGTGGGACTGGGTGCGGTGTTGAGTGGGACTGGGTGCGGTGTTAAGTGGGACAGGGTGCGGTGTTGAGTGGGACAGGGTGTGGTGTTGAGTGGGACTGGGTGCGGTGTTGAGTGGGACTGGGTGCGGTGTTGAGTGGGACTGACGACTGGGTGCGGTGTTGAGTGGGACAGGGTGTGGTGTTGAGTGGGACTGGGTGCGGTGTTGAGTGGGACTGGCGACTGGGTGTGGTGTTGAGTGGGACTGGGTGCGGTGTTGAGTGGGACAGGGTGCGGTGTTGAGTGGGACTGGGTGCGGTGTTGAGTGGGACAGGGTGCGGTGTTGAGTGGGACTGGGTGCAGTGTTGAGTGGGACTGGCGACTGGGTGCGGTGTTGAGTGGGACTGGGTGCGGTGTTGAGTGGGACTGGGTGCGGTGTTGAGTGGGACTGGGTGCGGTGTTGAGTGGGACTGGGTGCGGTGTTGAGTGGGACTGGGTGCGGTGTTGAGTGGGACTGGGTGCGGTGTTGAGTGGGACTGGCGACTGGGTGCGGTGTTGAGTGGGACTGACGACTGGGTGCGGTGTTGAGTGGGACTGGGTGCGGTGTTGAGTGGGACTGGGTGCGGTGTTGAGTGGGACTGGGTGCGGTGTTGAGTGGGACTGGCGACTGGGTGCGGTGTTGAGTGGGACTGACGACTGGGTGCGGTGTTGAGTGGGACTGGGTGCGGTGTTGAGTGGGACAGGGTGTGGTGTTGAGTGGGACTGGGTGTGGTGTTGAGTGGGACAGGGTGCGGTGTTGAGTGGGACAGGGTGCGGTGTTGAGTGGGACTGACGACTGTGTGCGGTGTTGAGTGGGACTGACGACTGGGTGCGGTGTTGAGTGGGACTGGCGACTGTGTGCGGTGTTGAGTGGGACTGGGTGCAGTGTTGAGTGGGACTGGGTGCGGTGTTGAGTGGGACTGGGTGTGGTGTTGAGTGGGACTGGCGACTGGGTGTGGTGTTGAGTGGGACTGGGTGCGGTGTTGAGTGGGACTGGGTGCGGTGTTGAGTGGGACTGTGTGCGGTGTTGAGTGGGACTGGGTGTGGTGTTGAGTGGGACTGGGTGTGGTGTTGAGTGGGACTGGGTGCGGTGTTGAGTGGGACTGGCGACTGGGTGCGGTGTTGAGTGGGACTGGCGACTGGTTGTGGTGTTGAGTGGGACTGGCGACTGGGTGTGGTGTTGAGTGGGACTGGCGACTGGGTGCGGTGTTGAGTGGGACTGACGAATGTGTGCGGTGTTGAGTGGGACTGGGTGCGGTGTTGAGTGGGACTGGGTGCGGTGTTGAGTGGGACTGGGTGCGGTGTTGAGTGGGACTGACGGCTGGGTTCGGTGTTGAGTGGGACTGGCGACTGTGTGCGGTGTTGAGTGGGACTGGGTGCGGTGTTGAGTGGGACTGGGTGCGGTGTTGAGTGGGACTGGGTGCGGTGTTGAGTGGGCCTGGGTGCGGTGTTGAGTGGGACTGGGTGTGGTGTTGAGTGGGACTGGCGACTGTGTGCGGTGTTGAGTGGGACTGGGTGCGGTGTTGAGTGGGACTGGGTGCGGTGTTGAGTGGGACTGTGTGCGGTGTTGAGTGGGACTGGGTGCGGTGTTGAGTGGGACTGACGACTGGGTGCGGTGTTGAGTGGCGACTGGGTGCGGTGTTGAGTGGGACTGGCGACTGGGTGCGGTGTTGAGTGCGACTGGGTGCGGTGTTGAGTGGGACTGGGTGCGGTGTTGAGTGGGACTGGCGACTGGGTGTGGTGTTGAGTGGGACTGGCGACTGTGTGCGGTGTTGAGTGGGACTGGGTGCGGTGTTGAGTGGGAATGACGACTGGGTGCGGTGTTGAGTGGGACTGGGTGCGGTGTTGAGTGGGAATGACGACTGGGTGCGGTGTTGAGTGGGACTGGGTGTGGTGTTGAGTGGGACTGGGTGCGGTGTTGAGTGGGACTGACAAATGGGTGCGGTGTTGAGTGGGACTGGGTGTGGTGTTGAGTGGGACTGACGACTGGGTGCGGTGTTGAGTGGGACAGACGACTGGTTGCGGTGTTGAGTGGGACTGGGTGCGGTGTTGAGTGGGACTGTGTGCGGTGTTGAGTGGGAATGACGACTGGGTGCGGTGTTGAGTGGGACTGGGTGCGGTGTTGAGTGGGACAGGGTGCGGTGTTGAGTGGGACAGGGTGCGGTGTTGAGTGGGACTGACGACTGGGTGTGGTGTTGAGTGGGACTGGGTGCGGTGTTGAGTGGGACAGGGTGCGGTGTTGAGTGGGACTGACGACTGGGTGTGGTGTTGAGTGGGACTGGGTGCGGTGTTGAGTGGGACAGGGTGCGGTGTTGAGTGGGACTGACGACTGGGTGTGGTGTTGAGTGGGACTGGGTGCGGTGTTGAGTGGGACTGGGTGCGGTGTTGAGCGGGACTGGGTGTGGTGTTGAGTGGGACAGGGTGCGGTGTTGAGTGGGACTGGGTGCGGTGTTGAGTGGGACAGGGTGCGGTGTTGAGTGGGACAGGGTGCGGTGTTGAGTGGGACTGACGACTGGATGTGGTGTTGAGTGGGACTGGGTGCGGTGTTGAGTGGGACAGGGTGCGGTGTTGAGTGGGACTGACGACTGGGTGTGGTGTTGAGTGGGACTGGGTGCGGTGTTGAGTGGGACAGGGTGCGGTGTTGAGTGGGACTGACGACTGGGTGTGGTGTTGAGTGGGACTGGGTGCGGTGTTGAGTGGGACAGGGTGCGGTGTTGAGTGGGACTGGGTGCGGTGTTGAGTGGGACTGGGTGTGGTGTTGAGTGGGACAGGGTGCTGTGTTGAGTGGGACAGGGTGCGGTGTTGAGTGGGACAGGGTGCGGTGTTGAGTGGTACTGACGACTGGGTGCGGTTTTGAGTGGGACTGGGTGCGGTGTTGAGTGGTACTGGGTGCGGTGTTGAGTGGGACAGGGTGCGGTGTTGAGTGGTACTGACGACTGGGTGCGGTGTTGAGTGGGACTGGGTGCGGTGTTGAGTGGGACTGGGTGCGGTGTTGAGTGGGACTGGCGACTGGGTGCGGTGTTGAGTGGGACAGGGTGCGGTGTTGAGTGGGACAGGGTGCGGTGTTGAGTGGTACTGACGACTGGGTGCGGTGTTGAGTGGGACTGGGTGCGGTGTTGAGTGGGACAGGGTGCAGTGTTGAGTGGGACTGGGTGCGGTGTTGAGTGGGACTGGGTGCGGTGTTGAGTGAGACTGGGTGCGGTGTTGAGTGGGACAGGGTGCGGTGTTGAGTGGGACAGGGCGCGGTGTTGAGTGGGGCAGGGTGCTGTGTTGAGTGGGACTGGGTGCGGTGTTGAGTGGGACTGGGTGCGGTGTTGAGTGGGACTGGGTGCGGTGTTGAGTGGGACTGGGTGCGGTGTTGAGTGGGACTGGGTGCGGTGTTGAGTGGGACAGGGTGCGGTGTTGAGTGGGACAGGTTGCGGTTTTGAGTGGGTCTGGCGACTGGGTGCGGTGTTGAGTGGGACTGGGTGCGGTGTTGAGTGGGACAGGGTGCGGTGTTGAGTGGGACAGGGTGCGGTGTTGAGTGGGACTGGGTGCGGTGTTGAGTGGGACAGGGTGCGGTGTTGAGTGGGACAGGGTGCGGTGTTGAGTGGGACTGGCGACTGGGTGCGGTGTTGAGTGGGACTGGGTGCGGTGTTGAGTGGGACAGGGTGCGGTGTTGAGTGGGACAGGGTGCGGTGTTGAGTGGGACAGGGTGCAGTGTTGAGTGGGACTGGGTGCGGTGTTGAGTGGGACAGGGTGCGGTGTTGAGTGGGACAGGGTGCGGTGTTGAGTGGGACTGACGACTGGGTGCGGTGTTGAGTGGGACAGGGTGCGGTGTTGAGTGGGACAGGGTGCGGTGTTGAGTGGGACTGACGACTGGGTGCGGTGTTGAGTGGGACTGGGTGCGGTGTTGAGTGGGACAGGGTGCGGTGTTGAGTGGGACAGGGTGCGGTGTTGAGTGGGACTGACGACTGGGTGTGGTGTTGAGTGGGACTGGGTGCGGTGTTGAGTGGGACAGGGTGCGGTGTTGAGTGGGACTGGGTGCGGTGTTGAGTGGGACTGGGTGTGGTGTTGAGTGGGACTGACGACTGGGTGTGGTGTTGAGTGGGACTGGCGACTGGGTGCGGTGTTGAGTGGGACTGACGACTGGGTGCGGTGTTGAGTGGGACTGGGTGCGGTGTTGAGTGGGACTGGGTGCGGTGTTGAGTGGGACTGACGACTGGGTGTGGTGTTGAGCGGGACTGGGTGTGGTGTTGAGTGGGACTGACGACTGGGTGCGGTGTTGAGTGGGACTGGGTGTGGTGTTGAGTGGGACTGACGACTGGGTGCGGTGTTGAGTGGAACTGGCGACTGGGTGCGGTGTTGAGTGGGACTGACGACTGGGTGCGGTGTTGAGTGGGACTGACGACAGGGTGCGGTGTTGAGTTGGACTGGGTGCGGTGTTGAGTGGGACTGGGTGCGGTGTTGAGTGGGACTGGGTGCGGTGTTGAGTGGGACTGGGTGCGGTGTTGAGTGGGACTTGGTGCGGTGTTGAGTGGGACTGGGTGCGGTGTTGAGTGGGACTGGGTGCGGTGTTGAGTGGGACTGACGACTGGGTGCGGTGTTGAGTGGGACTGACGACTGGGTGCGGTGTTGAGTGGGACTGACGACTGGGTGTGGTGTTGAGTGGGACTGACGACTGGGTGCGGTGTTGAGTGGAACTGACGACTGGGTGCGGTGTTGAGTGGAACTGACGACTGGGTGCGGTGTTGAGTGGGACTGACGACAGAGTGCGGTGTTGAGTGGGACTGGGTGTGGTGTTGAGTGGGACTGACGACAGGGTGCGGTGTTGAGTGGGACTGACGACAGAGTGCGGTGTTGAGTGGGACTGGGTGCGGTGTTGAGTGGGACTGGTTGCGGTGTTGAGTGGGACTGGGTGCGGTGTTGAGTGGGACTGACGACTGGGTGCGGTGTTGAGTGGGACTGGCGACTGGGTGCAGTGTTGAGTGGGACTGGGTGCGGTGTTGAGTGGGACTGGGTGCGGTGTTGAGTGGGACAGGGTGCGGTGTTGAGTGGGACTGGTTGCGGTGTTGAGTGGGACTGGGTGCGGTGTTGAGTGGGACTGGGTGCGGTGTTGAGTGGGACTGACGACTGGGTGCGGTGTTGAGTGGGACTGGCGACGGGGTGTGGTGTTGAGTGGGACTGGCGACTGGGTGTGGTGTTGAGTGGGACTGGGTGCGGTGTTGAGTGGGACTGGGTGCGGTGTTAAGTGGGACAGGGTGCGGTGTTGAGTGGGACAGGGTGTGGTGTTGAGTGGGACTGGGTGCGGTGTTGAGTGGGACTGGGTGCGGTGTTGAGTGGGACTGACGACTGGGTGCGGTGTTGAGTGGGACAGGGTGTGGTGTTGAGTGGGACTGGGTGCGGTGTTGAGTGGGACTGGCGACTGGGTGTGGTGTTGAGTGGGACTGGGTGCGGTGTTGAGTGGGACAGGGTGCGGTGTTGAGTGGGACTGGGTGCGGTGTTGAGTGGGACAGGGTGCGGTGTTGAGTGGGACTGGGTGCGGTGTTGAGTGGGACTGGCGACTGGGTGCGGTGTTGAGTGGGACTGGGTGCGGTGTTGAGTGGGACTGGGTGCGGTGTTGAGTGGGACTGGGTGCGGTGTTGAGTGGGACTGGGTGCGGTGTTGAGTGGGACTGGGTGCGGTGTTGAGTGGGACTGGGTGCGGTGTTGAGTGGGACTGGCGACTGGGTGCGGTGTTGAGTGGGACTGACGACTGGGTGCGGTGTTGAGTGGGACTGGGTGCGGTGTTGAGTGGGACTGGGTGCGGTGTTGAGTGGGACTGGGTGCGGTGTTGAGTGGGACTGGCGACTGGGTGCGGTGTTGAGTGGGACTGACGACTGGGTGCGGTGTTGAGTGGGACTGGGTGCGGTGTTGAGTGGGACAGGGTGTGGTGTTGAGTGGGACTGGGTGTGGTGTTGAGTGGGACAGGGTGCGGTGTTGAGTGGGACAGGGTGCGGTGTTGAGTGGGACTGACGACTGTGTGCGGTGTTGAGTGGGACTGACGACTGGGTGCGGTGTTGAGTGGGACTGGCGACTGTGTGCGGTGTTGAGTGGGACTGGGTGCAGTGTTGAGTGGGACTGGGTGCGGTGTTGAGTGGGACTGGGTGTGGTGTTGAGTGGGACTGGCGACTGGGTGTGGTGTTGAGTGGGACTGGGTGCGGTGTTGAGTGGGACTGGGTGCGGTGTTGAGTGGGACTGTGTGCGGTGTTGAGTGGGACTGGGTGTGGTGTTGAGTGGGACTGGGTGTGGTGTTGAGTGGGACTGGGTGCGGTGTTGAGTGGGACTGGCGACTGGGTGCGGTGTTGAGTGGGACTGGCGACTGGTTGTGGTGTTGAGTGGGACTGGCGACTGGGTGTGGTGTTGAGTGGGACTGGCGACTGGGTGCGGTGTTGAGTGGGACTGACGAATGTGTGCGGTGTTGAGTGGGACTGGGTGCGGTGTTGAGTGGGACTGGGTGCGGTGTTGAGTGGGACTGGGTGCGGTGTTGAGTGGGACTGACGGCTGGGTTCGGTGTTGAGTGGGACTGGCGACTGTGTGCGGTGTTGAGTGGGACTGGGTGCGGTGTTGAGTGGGACTGGGTGCGGTGTTGAGTGGGACTGGGTGCGGTGTTGAGTGGGCCTGGGTGCGGTGTTGAGTGGGACTGGGTGTGGTGTTGAGTGGGACTGGCGACTGTGTGCGGTGTTGAGTGGGACTGGGTGCGGTGTTGAGTGGGACTGGGTGCGGTGTTGAGTGGGACTGTGTGCGGTGTTGAGTGGGACTGGGTGCGGTGTTGAGTGGGACTGACGACTGGGTGCGGTGTTGAGTGGCGACTGGGTGCGGTGTTGAGTGGGACTGGCGACTGGGTGCGGTGTTGAGTGCGACTGGGTGCGGTGTTGAGTGGGACTGGGTGCGGTGTTGAGTGGGACTGGCGACTGGGTGTGGTGTTGAGTGGGACTGGCGACTGTGTGCGGTGTTGAGTGGGACTGGGTGCGGTGTTGAGTGGGAATGACGACTGGGTGCGGTGTTGAGTGGGACTGGGTGCGGTGTTGAGTGGGAATGACGACTGGGTGCGGTGTTGAGTGGGACTGGGTGTGGTGTTGAGTGGGACTGGGTGCGGTGTTGAGTGGGACTGACAAATGGGTGCGGTGTTGAGTGGGACTGGGTGTGGTGTTGAGTGGGACTGACGACTGGGTGCGGTGTTGAGTGGGACAGACGACTGGTTGCGGTGTTGAGTGGGACTGGGTGCGGTGTTGAGTGGGACTGTGTGCGGTGTTGAGTGGGAATGACGACTGGGTGCGGTGTTGAGTGGGACTGGGTGCGGTGTTGAGTGGGACAGGGTGCGGTGTTGAGTGGGACAGGGTGCGGTGTTGAGTGGGACTGACGACTGGGTGTGGTGTTGAGTGGGACTGGGTGCGGTGTTGAGTGGGACAGGGTGCGGTGTTGAGTGGGACTGACGACTGGGTGTGGTGTTGAGTGGGACTGGGTGCGGTGTTGAGTGGGACAGGGTGCGGTGTTGAGTGGGACTGACGACTGGGTGTGGTGTTGAGTGGGACTGGGTGCGGTGTTGAGTGGGACTGGGTGCGGTGTTGAGCGGGACTGGGTGTGGTGTTGAGTGGGACAGGGTGCGGTGTTGAGTGGGACTGGGTGCGGTGTTGAGTGGGACAGGGTGCGGTGTTGAGTGGGACAGGGTGCGGTGTTGAGTGGGACTGACGACTGGATGTGGTGTTGAGTGGGACTGGGTGCGGTGTTGAGTGGGACAGGGTGCGGTGTTGAGTGGGACTGACGACTGGGTGTGGTGTTGAGTGGGACTGGGTGCGGTGTTGAGTGGGACAGGGTGCGGTGTTGAGTGGGACTGACGACTGGGTGTGGTGTTGAGTGGGACTGGGTGCGGTGTTGAGTGGGACAGGGTGCGGTGTTGAGTGGGACTGGGTGCGGTGTTGAGTGGGACTGGGTGTGGTGTTGAGTGGGACAGGGTGCTGTGTTGAGTGGGACAGGGTGCGGTGTTGAGTGGGACAGGGTGCGGTGTTGAGTGGTACTGACGACTGGGTGCGGTTTTGAGTGGGACTGGGTGCGGTGTTGAGTGGTACTGGGTGCGGTGTTGAGTGGGACAGGGTGCGGTGTTGAGTGGTACTGACGACTGGGTGCGGTGTTGAGTGGGACTGGGTGCGGTGTTGAGTGGGACTGGGTGCGGTGTTGAGTGGGACTGGCGACTGGGTGCGGTGTTGAGTGGGACAGGGTGCGGTGTTGAGTGGGACAGGGTGCGGTGTTGAGTGGTACTGACGACTGGGTGCGGTGTTGAGTGGGACTGGCGACTGGGTGCGGTGTTGAGTGGGACTGGCGACTGGTTGTGGTGTTGAGTGGGACTGGCGACTGGGTGTGGTGTTGAGTGGGACTGGCGACTGGGTGCGGTGTTGAGTGGGACTGACGAATGTGTGCGGTGTTGAGTGGGACTGGGTGCGGTGTTGAGTGGGACTGGGTGCGGTGTTGAGTGGGACTGGGTGCGGTGTTGAGTGGGACTGACGGCTGGGTTCGGTGTTGAGTGGGACTGGCGACTGTGTGCGGTGTTGAGTGGGACTGGGTGCGGTGTTGAGTGGGACTGGGTGCGGTGTTGAGTGGGACTGGGTGCGGTGTTGAGTGGGCCTGGGTGCGGTGTTGAGTGGGACTGGGTGCGGTGTTGAGTGGGACAGGGTGCGGTGTTGAGTGGGACAGGTTGCGGTTTTGAGTGGGTCTGGCGACTGGGTGCGGTGTTGAGTGGGACTGGGTGCGGTGTTGAGTGGGACAGGGTGCGGTGTTGAGTGGGACAGGGTGCGGTGTTGAGTGGGACTGGGTGCGGTGTTGAGTGGGACAGGGTGCGGTGTTGAGTGGGACAGGGTGCGGTGTTGAGTGGGACTGGCGACTGGGTGCGGTGTTGAGTGGGACTGGGTGCGGTGTTGAGTGGGACAGGGTGCGGTGTTGAGTGGGACAGGGTGCGGTGTTGAGTGGGACAGGGTGCAGTGTTGAGTGGGACTGGGTGCGGTGTTGAGTGGGACAGGGTGCGGTGTTGAGTGGGACAGGGTGCGGTGTTGAGTGGGACTGACGACTGGGTGCGGTGTTGAGTGGGACAGGGTGCGGTGTTGAGTGGGACAGGGTGCGGTGTTGAGTGGGACTGACGACTGGGTGCGGTGTTGAGTGGGACTGGGTGCGGTGTTGAGTGGGACAGGGTGCGGTGTTGAGTGGGACAGGGTGCGGTGTTGAGTGGGACTGACGACTGGGTGTGGTGTTGAGTGGGACTGGGTGCGGTGTTGAGTGGGACAGGGTGCGGTGTTGAGTGGGACTGGGTGCGGTGTTGAGTGGGACTGGGTGTGGTGTTGAGTGGGACTGACGACTGGGTGTGGTGTTGAGTGGGACTGGCGACTGGGTGCGGTGTTGAGTGGGACTGACGACTGGGTGCGGTGTTGAGTGGGACTGGGTGCGGTGTTGAGTGGGACTGGGTGCGGTGTTGAGTGGGACTGACGACTGGGTGTGGTGTTGAGCGGGACTGGGTGTGGTGTTGAGTGGGACTGACGACTGGGTGCGGTGTTGAGTGGGACTGGGTGTGGTGTTGAGTGGGACTGACGACTGGGTGCGGTGTTGAGTGGAACTGGCGACTGGGTGCGGTGTTGAGTGGGACTGACGACTGGGTGCGGTGTTGAGTGGGACTGACGACAGGGTGCGGTGTTGAGTTGGACTGGGTGCGGTGTTGAGTGGGACTGGGTGCGGTGTTGAGTGGGACTGGGTGCGGTGTTGAGTGGGACTGGGTGCGGTGTTGAGTGGGACTTGGTGCGGTGTTGAGTGGGACTGGGTGCGGTGTTGAGTGGGACAGGGTGCGGTGTTGAGTGGGACTGGGTGTGGTGTTGAGTGGGACTGACGACTGGGTGCGGTGTTGAGTGGGACTGGGTGCGGTGTTGAGTGGGACTGGGTGCGGTGTTGAGTGGGACTGACGACTGGGTGCGGTGTTGAGTGGGACTGGCGACTGGGTGCGGTGTTGATTGGGACTGACGACTGGGTGCGGTGTTGAGTGGGACTTGGTGCGGTGTTGAGTGGGACTGGGTGCGGTGTTGAGTGGTACTGACGACTGGGTGCGGTGTTGAGTGGGACTGGCGACTGGGTGCGGTGTTGATTGGGACTGACGACTGGGTGCGGTGTTGAGTGGGACTTGGTGCGGTGTTGAGTGGGACTGGGTGCGGTGTTGAGTGGGACTGACGACTGGGTGCGGTGTTGAGTGGGACTGGCGACTGGGTGCGGTGTTGAGTGGGACTTGGTGCGGTGTTGAGTGGGACTGGGTGCGGTGTTGAGTGGTACTGGGTGCGGTGTTGAGTGGGACTGGGTGCGGTGTTGAGTGGGACTGGGTGCGGGGTTGAGTGGGATTGGGTGCGGTGTGGAGCGGGACAGGGTGCGGTGTTGAGTGGGACTGGGTGCGGTGTTGAGTGGGACTGGGTGCGGTGTTGAGTGGGACTGACGACTGGGTGCGGTGTTGAGTGGTACTGGGTGCGGTGTTGAGTGGGACAGGGTGTGGTGTTGAGTGGGACTGACGACTGGGTGCGGTGTTGAGTGGGACTGAGTGCAGTGTTGAGCGGGACAGGGTGCGGTGTTGAGTGGGACTGTGGAACAGGGTCCTATAATTTCTTTGAAGCCTGGGTGCGGAGTAGAAAATTGGGCCTACAAATAACCAAAAAGAGTAGCAAATTCAGCCCAAAAAAATAGCTCACCCATCAGAATCAGCTGTTACAAATGGCAATGCCTTCCTAACCGTTTTTTTTTTTTGTCATCCACACTCCACAGGATAATATTAGCATGAGTAATATCAGTGTCAGAGTTATAGTTATCCAATGCATATTGATTTAGGGAGTGGAAAACTGGGGGAAAAGAGTGGAACTCCTCTTTACATCCAATGTATTTTTGACATTGGTTGTAGCTATGTGCTGACGCTTCATACCTAAGCTTATCTTGAATTGCTACGTTTTGTTTTGTGTCAGCGATGCGAATGCTTGGTGATGTGCTGCTACCCGTGTTTCGCCGTTCAGGAGATGTGGCGTTTACAATCGTTGGGTTCTGTATAGTTGTGCCTGTAGTCATCTGTGCATATAAACAGGCCCCGTGTGACCAGTTACGTAGCCAAAGGGGGGGGGGGGGGGGCGGCACGGGTCATGGCCCTCCTGAGCAAAACATATTTAAACTAGATAAAATGGGATTCTCTGACGAGCCGACCCTATACCCCCCCCCCCCCCCCGTCATATGGCTGATATGGCTGAAGAGCAAAATTTGATTCCACCGACATGCCCCCCCCGCGATAAAAATCCTGGCTACGTGCCTGCGTCTGACACTTTCTTTTTGTTGTCGGAAAGTTTGTGACAGACAGAAAGGTTTTTGCACCCCTGAACTAAGCCACTTGGATGTGTTTTGGCTCCCAAGACACCGTCAGGTACTTAATTGTCCGGGCAACGCCGGGTACCCCAGCTAGTAAATCAATACATCATTAGCCGTTATGACTGTTAGGCATGGCTTAAAACCAATGACGGTAGAATTAGGAATTCAAAAGAGATATAAAATATAATTAAAACAAAAAAATCCTAAACGGAATTCAAAAGAAGCTTACGTCGACATAATTTGCGTTGATGTAGTCGAAAACTCCTCGTCCGGCAGCTTTTCCAGCTTCACCCTGGTGTCGTCGTCTGAAACAGTTACCAAAATAAATTCCTGAAAATAAATAGCTCTTCTTGCATTCAAAGGTTGACGTATGCGCATAGACGCTTGAAAGAGCATCATTTAGAGCACGAAAGACTCAGTGATGTGAAACGATACCAGATCTGAACACTTTTTCAGTTAAAGTTATACATTTTCAAATGTGTGACATGCGCAGAGGTCTATACATGGCGATATCTGTCTCTTACGACGAATCTAGGTCAATTTCTGTCGCACGCTTCTAACTCAGCTCCTATGGAGAGTATGCGGAATCCAAAAACACCGTTGGAATGCTCTTCAAAAATAATTTCGAAACTGTTTCGGTCGTTATTTGGGTTGGTCAATATTGAGGTCACCAGAGGTCATCAAAGGTCACATTTTCCAAGTACACGACTTTGCTCCTGAAACCCCCAAATATCTTGGGAACTATGCTAGCTAGGAACAAAAGGAAAAAACCCGATATAAAGCTCATTCAAAATGCAATTTCAATTGGTGTTCTCAAATTTCAGGTAAGGTCAATAGTTTAGGCTCCAGAAGTCCCCAAATGTCACGATGGCATTTTCTTCCAAAAAAAAAATCGTGAATAACTTCTTATCAGTTAAACATAGGACAATAATTGTTAACACCATCGTGTTTGTCTCGTCAAGACGCTTCGCAATATATTAATGGTGACCGGGTTAGGTCAACTTCAAAATTTGACCTCAGTTGTCACTGGTTCAGTTGTCCCTGGTTCAGTTGTCCCTGGTTCAGTTGTCCCTGGTTCAGTTGTCCCTGGTTCAGTTTTACTGGTTCAGTTGTCACTAATTCGGTTGACCGTTGTTGTTGACCGACCATAACTTGACCATGTTAAATCACAGGGATGTAGTGTATTTCAAAGATTCAGTTTTACATCTCATCAATTATCGTTATATGAAGACAAACAATTTAAAATATAGACATACAGTCTAGTACTTAACCCTCGCCAGTGCAGCGTCCGATACCTACGTGACCGTGTAGTACGACCCCCCCCCCCCCTTTCAGCAAGTTTTATCGGCTGCAAAATACAGTGGCTGAAATCTAGTGGGAAACACATTTTAGTGTATCCCACTAGATTTGGCCTAACTGGCCTATCCATAAATAGTTTGGGTGAAGTATGCAATGCCTTGAAATCATATTTGGGGACAGTATGTCTCAAATGCAAAAGCTTTGCCTAATTTGAGGCAGGCCAGGTATCTTCCAGTCTACCAAACCATACCAATTAAACACTAATACAGTATTTAGGGCCGAAACTGCCTCATTTGGGGCAGCTTTTGCTGACCTAAGCTAACCCCAAACCTAGAGCAATGTTCTCACCAGATTAATCACCCCATGGTAGGTAGCACTATACCATGGGGCCAAAGATGGCATGAGCTGCCCCATTTCACTCATGAATGCACATGGGTGGAAAATGTAGTATGGCAGGTGTGGCCAATGCCACACTAACTTTTAAGTTGGTGTGGCAGAGCCACATCAACATTTAATCCGCGCAATGCAGGGGGTTTGCGCCGAACAAGAACTGCAGGGGGTGACCCCCCCCCCCCCCCCCCCCCCCCCCATGAGATCTCGGAAACTACGCAACGTAGCGACAAGCGGAAAACGGCGTTTGATAGCTTGGTACAAGTTATACGGAAAGTAAGTCCGTATTTTTTAGGTCAAGTCAAAATTGAGGTCACCAGAGGTCATCAAAGGTCAAATTTTCCAGTTTTGTTTTCTCCGGTTTTAGGACTTCGCTCTAGAAATTCCCATATATCTCGGAAACTATGCTAGCTATAAACAAACGAAAAAAGCGATCGCCAGGCATTGCCATTTGACATCGACTGCATATCCTTAAATTTGATATCGGGTCAATATTTGAGGCTCCAGAGGTCAAATAAGGAAAAAAATGTTTTTTTTTGGCAAAACCGTTTTTCGCTAATACCTTTTTACCTAATGCAGATAACGAAAAAATATGTACGCCATTGTGTTTGTCTCGTCAAGGGCATCGAATGATGTACATGGTAATCTTGTTAAGTCAATTAAAAAATTTGACCTCAGGTCACGTGACCTTGACCTGAGGTAAAGACCCAAGTAGGTCATGTGTCATATAGGGAGACGTGTCTCAACGAGACACACACACACTGCTGTCGGTTTTACTTATTTATCTTCATTATGTCGCGAGTTATTGACAAACAAGTGATGGTGACCTCGCATCACCTCAAATGACCCCATAGGGGCCACTGAACAAAACTTACACTTGGATCATCAAGAATATCCTATAATAACATGATCCAGATGTATTTGGACTAATATCATGCATATCCTTGAAATAGAAAACATTTTAATATTTCCCCATTGACTTATTATGGGGAGTTCACGAAATTGACCTGACCTTACCTCACCGATATCAAAATTCCGAGATAGACGAATTGTAAGTACGTATTCCCTCATGACACCCTCTAAGTTTCAAACTGATCAGCGAAAAACTCTGGCTTTGGCACAACTGCAACATTTTTTGGAGATGGGGTCACTTGACCTGGTCTGGTGACCTGACCTGAGATGACCCCAGGTCATTTTTTTTATTCAAAGTATGTGCAAGTGATGTCCCAACAGGTGTACTAAATCCCGGTGGAGCTGCGCGCCGCCGTTTTTATCTGCGAAAAAAAAAACTGAGGGGGGGGGGCGGAAATCAACCAGTGACGTAGCCAAGGGGGTGGGGGGATTAACCCGCCCCCTGCCGTGCGCGGGTTAATTTTGTGTAATGCAAATTTATTGGAGAATATTGTCAGGCTATGATAAAATAGCAAAAATAGCAATAGCCACACCAACCTTGGCCACACCAACTTTGGAAGCGATTCTCCATTCATCCTCATGGGTGCTCATTCTCCACTCATGCATGCTGAACATTTATGTGTGTCATGGCAGGGCCAAATCCAGAATTTCAGAAAATGGGACAAGATCGAAAAGGGGCAAGGAAAATGTCCAGACTAGAGTATGAAATGGATTGCATTAATCCAATGGATTTTTGATCCAGTCCAATCCAATTGGATTTGGATTGGATTGGATCAGAAATTTTGACTGAATGGATTTGGATGAAACTGGATTCATTCTTATATCTTGAATAGTAAACAACCATTCGATCTAAGAGGTACAATCTAGTTGATACTTCATGGTAATTAATTATTTTGCAAAGGAGAGTATATTTCTAACAAAACAACTTATTCAAAGAGCTGTTATTTCAGTAAAATTTAACAATATTCTCTAAACGAGAATTAACTGGTTTGGATCGGATCAGCTTTGCAGACACCTTAAAGGAAATAGTTCACCTTCGGAAATTTTTTAAGAACACGATTTTATTATATTTTTTAATACAGTTTCTCTTTTTCTTTTCAAAAATGGTCCTACATCGCGCCAATTCAGGACAGAAAGTCGTAAATTATTAATGTTATGGTGTGCGTTATTGGTCTGCGCATGCTCAGACCAGTGCTGGCACTCTCAGACGGTACGGTATATCATATATGCGCTGCATTCCTTCGCCAAAAAGTCAAATATCTTCGGCTGGAGAGTCTTTTCAGCCAAGAAAAGTTGCAGATAAGGATTTCTCAACACGGGCTACAAAACTGCTATTTCAGTTCAAAATCCCATGTTGAAGGTGAACTATTTCTCCATGCCCCTGAGAATTTCGTCAGTCATTGTCAATAGGGCGGTACATGTCGAATGTTGCGGCAAGAGACCATGTTGATCTTCGCTCAATAGATTTTGGCTCTGGAGGCAGCTAGTCAACTGTTTTTGTACTAACTTTTCTACTACTTTGCATATACCAGGAACTTTCGTGATAGGTCTAAAATTTGATGTTTTAGATGGATCGTCTCTTCTAAATAGAGGAATGACGGTCGCCCTTTTCCAGGCAGAGGGCACGGTTTCAGAGACAAAGCTAGTGTTAATGATACGTAAAAGGTAGCGTCCAATTGCATCAAATGTCAGTTTTAAAATTTGGATTGGGACGTCGCCTTCTATTGAAGAGTCTTTGTTGGGTAGTGAAAATAAAGCACACCTTAGTTCAGTCAACGTGACTGGTGTGAGCCTCATTGACCCAGCGTTGACCCTAGGTAGTCGAGTAAAAAGCTTCTCTCGGCCCGAACGGTCGAAGTGAGCCACCACCTCGTCTCTGGTGTGTACCTACTGCTGTAAAGTAATCGTTCAGGTCATCTGGTGTTAAATTTTGCGGTTGCTTTGTGTATCCACGTTTAGGTGCAATTACATATTTTAATTTCTGAAACAATGACGAAGATGTTGAGTTGTGGACGTGGTTTGCTATATCTGCCCGACAGTCTTTGCGAATCGCCCGTTTAGTTAATGTGTTGATTTCCTGATACGCTGGATCGTTTGTTGCTTTATATCGTTTGCGCTGCTTCATCAGATTGAGGGTTTCGTTCGAAACCGGTGGGGGACGGGGGTTGTGAACTCGAAATTGTCTGATAGGAGCATGGAAGTCTAACATTTCGTTAAGCGTATTTGAAAAAGCCTCCCACTGCTGTTGACATGTTTCATTTTGTTTTACAACAGAGTGCCATCTAATGTTACTTACATCAGTCAAAAACGCACCATTATCGAATGTTCGCCATCTCCGGCCCGTCCTGTACTGCGCACTTTGTCTGGCTCGGGGCACCGTTACTCCCACACATACGCGACGGTGGTGACTCGCGTAATCACATTTTTGGACAGAACACATTGTTGGTGATCGGTCGTTACACAACGAATCAGACATCAGCACAACATCGAGTAATGAGCGCGTACGGTCACGATAAAAGGTAGGTTCGCGTACTACACAGTTCAGCCCGTACCTTTCTAATTCCCGAAGCCTTTCATTTGCTGCTGGATTTGTTTGAGGGTCTGAATTCAGATCACCCGCTAAAATGATACGGTGAGATGAAGAGGCCGTAATTATTTGTTGGATTTGTTCCTTTAGATCGTTGAAATCCGTTTGAATTTGAGTCATGCAGACATGGTTATGATCGACTGATCTGATTATATGCTTATTGGGTATTAGTTCAGTAATTCACCTTCCCAGTTTATGGTGTTCTTGAGGTCCCTAATAGAAGAAGAGTAGTCAGCTGACAATACTATTACGACAGACTGAAAAGTGGGTTATCTTTGACTGTCTACAAGATGGTCGGGGGGTGGGGTCCGGGTGGCGACAGCCCCCCGTAGGTTCTGCAGCGCAGCGAGTGAATGCAAGCGGAGTGTTCTAACTTCTAAACGTGGGTCCCTGCAACCGTAATTGCTGTATACGTAAAGGCTAGGTCAGGTTCGATTGTGTATTGTTTTTGGTGAATATATCCATTTGGCCCTTGACATTTTTCAGACTTCAGGTGTTCATATACCTCCTGCTCCACCGTGATCACGCCCATGCAGTGATGGACAAGAGATCCGCCACGTTCCGATATTTTTTTTTGTGGGCGGGGGGGGGGGGGGGGCAGAAGCATTCTGAAGTCGATTCTTTCCATGCAACGCCCATAGGCGTAATGTTAACCCGCGCACTGCAGGGGCTTTGCGCCGAACAAGGACTGCAGGGGGGGGGGGTTGATTTCCGCCCCCCCCCCCTCTGATATCTCTAAACAACGCTACGTAGCGAGAAGCGGAAAACGGCATTTGATAGCTTGATGCATGTTCTATCGAAAGTATTTCAGTACTGTTTAGGTCAGGTCTAAATTGAGGTCACCAGAGGTCATCAAAGGTCAAATTGTCCAGTGTTTACCTGTTTTAGGACATCGCTCCAGAAATTCCCATATCTCTCAGAAACTATGCTAGTTAGAAACAAACGGAAAAAACGCCAGCCAGTGAAATTTCCAATCGATAAAGTGTCCTCAAATTTGATCTCAGGTCAATATTTGAGTCTCCAGAGGTCAAAAAAGAAAAAAATAAGTTTTTTTGCTAAATGGTTTTTCGCTATTAACTTGTTATGTAATAAATATAACGGGAAAAATGTTTACGCCATTGTATTTATCTTGTCAAGGCGCTTTGAGTGATATACATGGTGACCTTATTAAGTTAACTTAAAAATATGACCTCAGGTCAAGGTCAAGTGGTGACCCAAGTAGGGCATGTTGCATATGGGAAGACGTGTCTCGACGAGACAAACACATTGATGTCTGTTTTACTTCTCTATCTGTATTATGTCGGGAGTTATTGACATAAAAGTGATGGTAACCTCGCATGACCTCAAATGACCCAATAGGGGTCACTGAACAAAACTTACACTTGGATCATCAAGAATATCCTATAATAACATGATCCAGAAGTAATTGGACTAATATCATGCATATCCTCAGCATTTGTATATTTCCCCATTGACTTATTATGGGGAGGTTACGAAATTGACCTGACCTTAGGTCACCGATATCAAAATTCCTAGATAAACGAATTGTAAGTACTTATGCTCCCATGACATCCTGTAAGTTTCAAACTGATCGGTGAAAAACTCTGGCTTTGGCACAACTGCAAACATTTTTGGAGGTGGGGTCACTTGACCTGGTCTGGTGACCTAACCTGAGATGACCCCAGGTTATTTGTTTTAAAAGAGTGCGCAATTGATGTGCTGATAGGTGTGCGAAAACCCGGCGGCGCTGCGCGCCGCCGTTTTTTCGCTATCTTTGAAAAACCTGGGGGGCGGAAATCACCCCCCCCCCCTCCCTGCAGTGCGCGGGTTGAAAGTCCCCAAATTGGGGGGGGGGAGAGATCCTTCCCCTGTGGCGGAGCCCCTGGTGATGGATCGAAAGGAGGCGATGTAGGACAGATACAAAGTCTAGGAAAGGGTGGCTTAAAAAGCGCAAAAACAATGTACAGACCAATCTAACCTATCGCAAGACTATCTTTAAAACATACTTGGGACCATTTTCCCCAGGCTTTAAAAAAAATCGCCCAAGTCACCATTTTGTCCTACTGCAAAAGTTTTTTTTTTCTCACAGAGCATGAGACGCACAACCAAGTGCAATGAACAAGGTCCATTCTCTTGCTCGGTTCGGCCGGGTTCTGATCCTCCGAAAACGGCATAAACTTCCCCAAAGCTCAATATTTGTCGCTTCACTGACACAAATCTGTCAAATGTGTCGCCAACGCTCGCTACCAAGTTACCGAAAAAAATAGACCTCTGGACATGCGCAGCGCTCACTTTTTCGTCTCACTCCCAAAGGGCCTTTCACACAATGACAGAAGGCGCTCCTTCTCCTCTCTCTGGGAGTGTGTTTACGAGGCCTTTCCCAAGGGCCTCTCCGGGTCGGGCGAGACACCAACGCGGATGACCCGGTGGGAGTCGAACCCACGGTCGGTATGGTCTCCGCACCGAAGTTCATAGTGTTTAGTGTTTACCACTTCACTACCCCGGCCACAACTTACATCGAAGGCATCGAAGCCGGGCATAAAAGAAAGCATTGTAAATATGCCAATGTATAGATTATCAGGTATGACCGTGTCTAGGTATGTCGGGCACGTACAACTTTCGTCTCTAAATTCTGCCAGCCAACAGGAATTGCGCGATCGGGTGGTGAGGTCAGGACCTGCGCAACAAGCTCTGCTTAGCGTGGGCTCTGACCTCGGAAACCCATCCACACAAAACATTCGGACCAAATTTATATAAAAATGGTAGATGAAGCTTGCATCACAAAATAAATAAAAAAATATGCCAGGCTAAGTATGTATTTAGAAACGTGAAGTATATCCCTATGAAATGCATACCATTTTCAAAACAGTAAATGTTCAAAAAATGATACTGGCATCAAAAGAAAACTATGCCTCATTTGTTTAAAGGGAGTGTGCCTACTGTTTTGGAATGTCAAAAATATTTTTCATACGGTAAGTAGCTGTTGGTTTGATTGTTGGTTATGATGAAATTCACATCTGGAGCCCCTTTAGTTGAATTTTCACTTATATTGTTTTTGTTTTGTTTTTTTTTGTTTCGATATCTATAACACGATCGCCACTATGGTGATGTTATGTAAACGGCGCACATAAGACAATACAATTACGGTCACATCATGCAAGATAGAAAGACGAGTTTTGCACAGCACGTTCTTGCCACTGTGAACTTTATTATGTGCAAGTTTCGTAGCTTAAATTGATATCTTCTTCAAAAAATGGCCATCGGCCA